>VFLP01000110.1:0-56491 GCA_007182795.1 Xylaria flabelliformis
AATTATTTAATTAATTTAATTAAATAAAATATTATATTTATTTATTTTTATTTATTATATTATTATTTAAATAAAATATTTTTTTAAAAAATAGTTTATTTTAAGCTTAATTTATATATTAATAAGCTTAATTAAAATTAATATTAAAGCTTTTTTTAATTAGTTTAAATTATTTTTTTATATAATTTATATTATATATTTAATAAAGTATTTATTTTTTATACTTTAAATTATTTAAGTTTTTATTATTTTTAATAATAATAATTTAAAAGCTTAATTTAAAATATATAATATAAATAATAAATTTTAATTTAAATTAATAATATATTAAATTTTATAAATTTTTATATATGCTTTAAAATAAATAAATTATTTAAGCTAATTTTTTTAAGTTTTTAAAGTTATATTTTTTAATATAATAAAAATAAATTTATAAAAAATTATAATAAGCTTAAATATTTTTAAAGTATATAATAGCTTAAAAATAATAAATATTATATAAAAATAAATAAATAAATAATAAAAATAGTTTTAAAAAAAAAAGTAAAAAATAAAAAATAATAAAAATAATAAATAATAATTTTAATATTTAAACTAATAAGCTTACTTTAAAAAAGCGCTTATTAAATAAATTAATAAAATTAAAAAAATATAAAGCTTTTTTTATTAATTATTAAAAAAAATATTATAATTATATAAAATATTAATTTTATAAATAAATTAAGCTTATAATTTTTATAAAATATTTTAATAAAATAAAATTAAACTAATATTATTATAAATAAGCTTATTAAAATAATTAAAATAATTCTGTTTTATTTTTTTTATTTATTTTATATTAAATTTTTTATTTTAAATATATATACGTAAGCATTTTAAAATACTTAAAAAGCGCTTTTATAAAGCGCTTACTGCTAGTTTTTATAGTTATATATACGTAGTTTTACTAAATACGTTAACAAGCTTACTTATTATAAGCTTTTTAACTTACTTAGTATGCTTATATTTTAATTAGTCCTTTAGCTTAATTAAGGGGCAAGCTATATGTGGCTTGCTCTATTATAGTATTTTTGTTAATTTATTATTGTGGTTTGAATTTTGGTGAGGCTTGGTGTAAAACTGCGTCCGACTGGGGGGGGGATCCGACTGGGGTGTCAACGACACTATGTGTTAAATGATTGTATTTTTGTTTCTTTCCAATGATAGGATAGGTAGATGAATTGATCTACGCGAAGTTTTTCTCACAAGGATTTCCTTCGGGCCGGCTGACTAGCTGGCTGGCTCAATAAAAATAAGGGTGGCAGGCATGACATTACCACCTTTCGTAAAGGGTAGTCGGGTTCGTTTCTTTTGCGGCGTCGTGTGTTTCTTGCCCCCTTGTCAGTCATGGATTGATCGCTCTCCGATCCGTACGCCGAACTCCATAACTAACTAGGTGGATTGCGATTGATACCCTTTTCATGCGATGTGTGTATCTATCTGTGTACGCACACTCCGTAGACGCCCTCGAGTTATTGTCTTCATTTCACTAACCGCCTAGCTTAAGTGGTCCTCGCGAATTTAATACGCGCGCTACCCGCGGTAGATAACGGATTATGAAAGCCACTTCCCTTATTTGTCCCTACTATCGTGGGTCGGAAATAAATCTTTATTGTTTCAAAAGTACGCCGTACAGCTCTGGTTCAGCTCTTGCGGAGGCAATTCCGCTCTACTGCTGGCTATCTTGCGTGTGGCATTGCGACCCTGCGGACCGTAGGGGACAATTATCGCCTTCTGGAGGTCGGGTAGGTATTTCGTCCGCTATCTAGCATGGTTGTGGGGGAGTTTTTTTTTTTTTTTTTTTTTTTTCAAGAAACGACTGTGTGGACCTGAGTATCTGCTACAGTATGTAACCATGAGATCCTCCCGTTCCGTTTAGTTCTTATGAGGTTAGACAAATATCTAAAGCTACCTTAGCTTTATGGCCGTCTAATGCCTAATCGCGGTATATCCTAGATAGGGCTGATGATACACATAGGTATCGAAGCTATAGAATAAATATACGACGCCGTTAATTCCGACAGAATTAATGGTATTCATATAGTCACATCAGCGACAAAACACATATTAGTATGTAGTAGAAGACGTATCCTGGTTTTGTTTGGCTGCGATGGCTTAATGTGTACTTTATAAAAAGTAGAGCATTTAGTTGCCTCAAATATTCCATGGTAAAGTAGAGTACCTAGCTCGTAGTACAAAGTCTTACTCTATCGGCTATCTGTCTATATTTTTGCTGGAGAATGGGTATGAGGACATACAGAAATTTCTGAATTACGGCAGCCCTAGGTATTATCACGAGGCCAAGAGGTGTTGTTATATAATTTGTTTATTTCTTAAATCATACTTGTTACTTGATATTACCTCTAGGGCGCTCGGGTCACTCTATGCCACATGTCCAGTAAGTATGTAGATTAAATTGAAGATAGCGCATGCTAGAATGGAAATCTTATCCGAATCTCGATATTAATCTTACATCAAGACGGCCCGATTTCTATACGCCCTGGCGAATTACTTTTCGTAGCTGGATGTTCTCCCCACGCCAAGAGCGTATGAGGACTCGTCTATGTCGCCTGAATGAACAGGTGACACACACAGCTTTGATTGAGCAGCTAGTTATTGATATTTGACTGGATAAGAAACTGGGTGAGATGACGACGGTAAGCTGCTGGCCGTGTTGAGCTTTACAGCTGGGCTTATCCAGGCAGCTTCCTATGACCAGAGCGAAAGTAAGTTTGTCGTAATCTAATAGTACAAGTATTGAGTATTAGATAGGCATAGTACAAAGACAACGTCCAAGCGAACATCCGACTGTTGTTCTATTGGTAAAGTATAAAGGTAGCTTAGTTCTATAGATATGGATTCGATTTTGGAAAAAGTACCATGAGGTCACCTGCAGTGATCTCGTAGGTTTTATATTATCCAGACAACGGCTTACTAAACTTGGAAGTTCAACCATAGTTGCATAAATTCTCGATGCAGAATTCCCTCTGTAATACATACCTACTTTCCCCGAATAGGTTAAATGTCAATAAATCATAACACATCGTTACATAGCTTCAAGCACAGGATATGCTTCGACCACTCATAAATCATTGTTATTATTATTGGTCCAGGGCTTAGTTCATGGACTTGATCTAAATTGCTTAGAACTGTACATTTGAGGCAGGCAAAATGCACCTGTGATAGCGTGAAGGATTCAAAACACCTCTGTAGATTATATCTAACTATTTACAAGAGTCTCTTTGTCTGTAGCAAAGGCCACACTTGTCAGAGAAATTTAATACCAATGACTTGACCGAAAAGTCATTTATAGTATTCGAGAGTGACGTTCCATCTTGGGTCCTCGAATGATGGCCAATGGACGATATTAAATCAGAGCGTCTTGGTGCTCGTTATCACTGTTTACTCGTACTGGGTCGATAACCTCCATTGCGCTACCACATACGTAAGAAGTATTTCAGCCTCAGCTGCATATGGGCTGAGAATCGAGTATAACTTCAAAGGTACTTTGACATGATAAGATCATTCATCCTCCCCTTTCCCCTTGCTATTACCTGTCCTCGTCAACTAAAGCCTTGCGGCGGGGTGTAAATATCAAGAATCCCACAGCTGGAAAACTGGAGCTCCTGGAAACGTAGTTGACTTCTGAGCTTGATGGTTCATAGTCCGGTTGATCAACAAGATTGAATCCTATCTAATCCTTGCTGCAGAACACCCCACGAGAGAAGTTTATCTTATTACGTATCCTTTTCTGTTTGAAGGACAGTGCTGGAAACAAAAACTTTCGAGTCAGTTGTTACTCTGTAAGTTTTCGCTGGGGTGTTGTTAGATGTATAAAGAATTAATTATCTATCCACGGATGATGAGAACAGCTATTTAATCAGACCTTGGATAGGATCTAAATTTTTGCGGCGATTAAGAAACATTCATTGAAAACAACCTATATTTTGCGTTAGTAGGATAAATCTAGAGGTCATTATATAGGAAGATGTACAGCTGATCTCTAATATCAAAGGCACTAGTATACTGTTTTGGGTGGTACTACTGACGATAGACAGTTCAAATAGACACAAAAAGGGACCAGACTTGCGTGTTCTCAAGGGTCCCTGGCGCATCCGAAAAACGGTCGCGAACGCCACCAAATTGCTGACAAAACCAGGGAAATGCACCGTCTGCCTGTCGTAATGCAGGTAGTCCGTCATTGAGTCTTGTATGGTATGCAGGACGGGCACCGGAAGTTTCTTTTTATTTACCGTAGTAGTATCCCGAAGCATACTACAGATCGAGAATGGTCTGGTAGGCCTGCATATGTGCAGCTTGCAGATGTCCATCAGGGGTGTCTGAGCGGCTTTTTCGGGTTACAGAAACAAATACGCATGTTTAGCCGATCTAGCCACCCCCCCCTTGACCTAGCCTTGCCTGGATCCTGGTTCGATACGCCACAGATTTGGGTACCTATCTTTTCTTAAGTCGATGCTCCAGCAGAGACTACTGAATGATTCCTGATTATCGTGGGTAATGATGTAGAGTTGGTGCCACGCTTGCTTGGATATGGGCGTAGTGTATAAGTACTATTCGGCGCAGTCCGTATTGGACTCGATGATCTTCGCTAGGTTATTTTGTACTACCAATAAACATAACTATGTGGTTGATTGGTATTTAGGACGTCGAGTGTTTGAGATAATCCGATCTTCCATGCGGAAACACCCGCCTCCATGCATCGATTGGCAACCTGATACAGGACAAACCATGCTCCGACAGCTTGCGCCACCCTCCATCCCCTGGTCATAGCTGGTTATTGGAACCACCTGTACATAAGATGTGCTTATCGACATCAGCGCGTGTCGAAACTTTAACGCCTCAGGAATTGAGGAAACCGTTGCAAATCACCTAACCTACTTGGTTAGAGCTTAGATGCAGACTATGCAGATGTTTCGGTTAAATTGGTACCCTTGTTAAGAAACTCGAACTAGTTTCAACCGTCGTGCGGCCTTCTTGCCTCTCCTCTCCTTAATCTTAAAACAAGCTGGATGACTACTGACATGAACTCAACAATTCATATGTGATTAGTCACAAGTAATGAAGAGTATAGAGTTGCTGATCATGCATAACTTCGAACAGTGTGCTGTACTTACACTACTCAACTTGAAGCGTTTTATTAAGCACTGACCTCTCTGGATGCCAAATGGCTGCTAGAAGTGATATGTATGGTAAGATCGACGCATACTATTGCCCATAACGAGGATGACACTTGACACTTTCCCTAACTAAGGTAAATCCGATGGGGGGAGCCTCGGCTGGTCTTAAATAGTTCCTTAAATTTTTAGCGTGCTATCAAGTTAAACCCGGTGTGCCGTGGTCTAGTCATTGCAATACCTAGCTCGCCTTGTATTAATGTTGGGAATATACCCACGCTTGGTACTACGATGGAGTTCTAGTGTAGGTGAATGTTAAGTCGCACTTAGACTAGATTGGCAGTTTGAGTCTCCGATATCTGGAGAAGCATAAGTACCTCGTCGGTGATCACTTACAGGCACAAGATCATGGAGACTGTGAATTAGAATCTCAGTCGCCATGGGTGGCCGTATGATTTCATCATCCGTTACCTCAGCTGTCACACGCTGCAGGAGGCATGCAGAGACCTCTCTTTGAATGGCCTGGACATGCGAGAAAGCCAAGCAAGATCCGAAGATGTTGGTACCTGCACGGTAGGCTGTAAGTAGGTCTTTCAAGGATCAGTCCCCCCCTCTCCCCTAGCCTTCTCCGACTGCCCTCCGCCTTCACCTCAGTATCGACAAGGGGACAGTCTCAGACACATTGACCAAGCCTCTTGTGCCCTTCTTCATTTTCTCACCGTCACGTCCGTCACGTCACGTCACATCAGTCACATTCTATACTCGGCAGTCTGAAGATCCTGCGTCGATCCACGCGTTTATTACTTCTCCGTGAGACTATGAATACCTGGTCCTCGGTGCCATCTCGCCACTGCCCCGGTGATAAATTATTGACTTTACCTTGGTATCCTCGAGAGCCAACCCGGCTAGAACCTAGTATTGCCCGTCAGTTGGTGGTTCGTTACTGTTGTTTTAAGTACACTAGACAACAAGAAGAACAATAACAACCACCACCCACATTTATCCTTCGTCTTCATCTCTGGGAATACGGGATTTAAGATCCCAAAAACCTGGACAGCCCCGGTATCCCGGACATCCCAGGCCACGCCCAGGGGGTAGGACACAACCAACTCAACGCGGTCGTTTTCCGCTACTCCCTGGCACATGTCGTGCGATCAGAGATATTAAAGTGTCGGGTTGCAACTGTTACGTTCGCTTGTTCTATCAGATTGGTAGCTCCAAGCTCGATGGTTTGACGACGGATTGGACGAACATCTGGACACACAGCTACGCTTCTCTGGTTTATGAACAACTGGTCATCTAAACTGTAAAATTCAGCGTTTCAAATAAACATACGACCTTGTCGTTGGATATCTCACAACTCCGTCCAATATCCATTCCAGTGATCGACATTTCAGCTGATTTATAGGAGCAAGGACCTGACTCAGGTTCTTCGCTCCCTGATTTCCTGGGCCCAGCATATATAAAAGGGGACCAATGACGGCTTGATAGTTTGAATGGTAATAGTGCGTTGTTTTCAAAATGGTATACTGCGGTAAGCCTTCTCAGGCTTGTCAGATGTGCAAGAACAGGCGGATCAAGGCAAGTTATCATTTAGCTTGGGGGAACAATATTGAACCGAGATGGACTGACACTTCTTGACCAGTGTGATTACACGAGGCCTACTTGCCTTCAATGTGCTAAATCACGGCGGCCATGCCCGGGTTACAAGGACGCCTTTGATCTGGTATTCCGCAACGAGACGGAGGCCACAGAGCGGAGAGCGAAGAGAGCCAGCAAGAAAGCTCTGGTGCCAAAGGTAGAAAGGCGCGATTCGCTTCTCCATGAGGCGCCGGGTACATCATTTGCTTCCTCATTTGGCACGAATGCACTCGAGACTTCGGCTGTGCCTTCATCTCCCGAAATACCCGTAGAGGAACACGCGCGCAATCTTTTCATCTCAAACTTTATCCTCTTGCCGAAGGATGACAGTACCGCGGGCCACCTTGACTTCGTGCTCCCGCTTCGCGAAGAAGCAGGTCCGGATAGCCACATCTATCATGCCTTTAACGCGTGCGCCATGGTATTTTTAAATAATCGGAAAGCGGCGGGCGGTAGGTATTGGGACAAGGCACTGTCCGAGTACAACATGGCCATTGCTAAGACTAACGCTGCTCTCCGGAACAAGGAGTCGCAGCTATCAGACGCAACCTTAGCCGCCGTTCTCTTGTTGGGGATGTTCGAGGTATAATAGGCTCGCTTCGCAACGTTATTAAGGCATGTATAGACTAACATTATGTGGCCAGAACATCTCAGCAAAGCAGATCAGCGCGTTTAACTGGGGCTCGCACATCGATGGCGCGGTGGCGCTGGTAAAACTTCGAGGAAAGGAGCAAGTGAAAACCCAGGTTGGCTTTCAGCTCTTCCTCGCCGTCCGGACATTGATGGTAAGAGCAAGACATCGCAAAGCTTGTCCGCAACGAAGAGATGCTAACATGTCAAACGATAGTCGGTGTATTGTCTTACAGCGTTCACAGCTCCAAAAATGGGCGCGGAATGGTGGCTGGACAATACAACCTTCAGCAAAACAGCTGTGGTGGTGCAGAGACTGATGATCAAGTCGAGCGAGATTCGAGCAGAGGCCATACGACTCATAGACAGCCTCACCAAGTCGCCAGAGAACATCGAGCTGATGCTCGATGTAATCCGCAAGGCGCAGGCGGTCGACCAGGAAGTCGTCGCGTGGCAGGAGAGCCTGCCGGAGGACTGGCACCTCAAGACGGTGGCCTGGGAAGACAGCGTGATGAACGGAGACTGCGCAAAGGCCGAGGTCTTCCCCGGCCGCGTTGACGTCTATAGCGATGTCTGGATAGGCACCGTGTGCAACTCTGCGCGTGCGCTTCGATTGATCCTCCAGTCTATGAGTGTCCGTTGCGCCGCCTGGGTCTGCGCGCCCGTCGACTACCGCACCACACCCGAATACGCTACCGCGGCCAGTGTCTGCCGAGACGCCATCACGGATATCATTGCCTCCGTGCCGTATTTCCTTGGTTGGCACCTCCGGCGAAAGGAGGTCAGCCACATCAAGACTAACTTCGGAACCTTCCCCTGCGGAGAGGAGGATACTGCGAAAGGTCTGGCCGGCTACCTAATAACTTGGCCCCTGACCTGCGTCATCTCACAAGACTACGCTACCGACGCCCAGCGGGCGTGGGTCGTGGGACGACTGCGGAAGATTGGGAACGAACTCGGCGTCAAGTACGCCCTAGCCATGTGTCAGGTATGATTTTCCCCCCCTTTTAGCCGTGACACCTTCAACCTAGCCCGTCCTCGACGGTCCTGTTTCTTTGGCATGTACCGCAGGACTGCTCACTGACACTCTCTCCTCTTAGCTTCAAATGCGCGTTCCGTCGATGATGATCCGGCGAGACATGCTCATGAGAGCTGATCGCCCGGCCGTTAACGGCGGATATGGCTTAGTTAAGATCGTGGAGGCGCGTCTGGCGCCCCCTGTTAGCCCGGAGCATGCTTTAAACCCGCACCAGCAGTGGGAGGCAGTGCAGAAAAAGCGGTTCGAACAGGGCAAGGCCGAGCTTATCGAGAAACTCACCAAGAACACCGCAGACGATGAGGGCGCCCAGCGCGCCGCGTCAAGGTGGCTTAAGATGGAAAAGCGACAAGGATAGGTGTCAATCAATGTGCAGACGCCACGTACAGGATCCAAACTTGCTGATATCACATTTGCGACCGCGGAAGGACTTGGGCTCGGGGCTTCATTCCCAACGACTTTAGTGGGTGGTGATGCGGCGTAGTCGACAGGAGCGTCGGATGGATCATCCATCTACACTCGTTATGAATAAGGGATTTCACGTCTCCCGGAATGAATAAATCACGATACGAATCTTATCCATTGAGCAGGATAAAGGCTGTATACTTCTCTCAACCTTATCGGACTGTCCTCGTCCTTGGAGAGGACTTCGAACACATAGTTATCCACGCGCTTGCTATTCACAAAGGCAAATGAAAGTGACTCGAGAGGGATTGATAAGGCGTATATATTTTAGGGACGGTATTGGAGGGAAGGTGGTATATACCAGGCTGGCTGGAGGAATTTGGATAGCAACTGCCTAGATGGCCGTTGCCATACATATAGGATACCAAATCAAATGAACATACCGGATCACATTTACGATGATCTACAATGAACAAGTTGGGGGGCTCTCCGGGTTAATTTTTTCATTTGGTGCTAGGTAAGGTTTGCTGCACGTCCAAGGGTAAACCCGGAGGTAAGCAGCTTGACAGGTTTGATCATCATAGATCACTTCATTCAAAGGTCAAGTAAATCAGAGAGCCAGCCTAACCACGCCGCATCGCAAGACATATTTCCGAGATGATACCTAAGAAAAACGGTGATAAACCCTAACGCCTGCCATTGGCGAACCCCGCCTGAGAGTCGGCTATTCCGACGGCGTGTGGTGCAATCGAGCCCATCGACGCCTGTTCCCGTATCCCTAATATAGTACACGAAAGAAAGATCGACATCGCGAGAGCGTCGGGGATGGTGGGGGCGAGCCGAATGATTTATTGGCGCAACGAACCCGATCGATGGGGATCGCGCGGGAAGACTAGAGTACCATGTCTATAGGCGAACGCGCCCGCCCGCCACGCTCTCGTTGTCTCGACGGCGCATCGCCATCCTCATCTCCGCTTCACGTTGTTATTCGCGGCCGAGCCAGCGTTCCAGGCCTTGACGACCCACGACTGGGTAGCGTCGACGTAGCGCTCGTTCTCGACGTGTTTGACGCCGACCTTGACGCCGTCCTTGGTGAAGACGACGTTGCGCGAGGCGAAGCTGTTCTCGGCATTCTCGCGGATCTTGGTCGCGCCTAGGTAGACCTGATATAACACGAAGCCGATGCCGGCCACCACGAGGAGCAGGACGAGTAGAGGGATGATCTTGCTATTTTTGAAGGAATTGGAATTACGTTAGCTGGGGTGGGTAGGTGGGATGCGCCGAGGCAATGGAGCGCTTGGGCTTTATTGCGCGCCGTTTCGGGGGGCGGGTAATGGAATACGTACCTAGCTGTTGAACCGGCCATGGCTTCAATGGTCTACGAACTGTACCCGATTCTTTGAAGCAATCGGAACGCAGATGATAGACGGTGTCGAAGTCTTGGCGATCTGCGGTGGGATATATATATATAGGTATACAGGAGCTAGAATCAGGGTTCTTGGAGTATGTCGCAAGTTGGATGGTGGTATGCTCGACAATGAGGATGGATTCTAACAATGGAAGGTTACACACAATGAAACATTGGACGGTATTCAACAGGTTGCGAAGAACAAATTGTGAAATAGATAGAGGATGAGAAAGAGAATTGAAATAGGTACAGAGAATAAGTATTTAGGAATACGGCAATCACGGCATTTGATCGTGGACGAAGAGGACTTCAAGGGTCCATGACATACATATGTAAGTTGCTGGTAGGGCTGCCTCCCGTTGCCCACTTAGTCTTATTTATTCAATTACCTACCTCCTGCCTAACTATACCGAGATGGCTATACCGTGAAACAACAGTCGAGGCAGGTGTTTCCTGAAGACACTTACTAGCGGGGGACTGGTGGCCCTGAATCATTTGCTACAGTATGTGGTTTATCTCGTACCTAGTTATAATCCTGACCATGACCAGCTGAACCTCTGGAACGCCGACACAACGACGAATACCACGACAAAAGTCTGCTTACGGAACACCCTCGAAATTGAGATGATAATGCCGTATTTTAGGAGAAAGAGCAGGCCGGGAAATAAAGGTCGGTACCACACCTTATCTGTTAAATTAGAACATATCTGGTAACGGTGATCGCTACCGTATAAACACTGTTCATACATACCTACTGATAAGTAGCATTTCAGCCATGGTGGGGTGAAAGCTATGACCACGGAAGGAACGAGGCTAGGGCGGCTGGATAACGTCAAGGGAGCTGGAAGAGAACCAACCAGATCTCGGTTTGGCTGCTGCAAGTCCGGGTCACCACCGAATGACCTTGCAAACAAGATACCCTAAACTCCAGGTTCCGACATAGCGACGTCCAAAAAGACATATCGACATAACTACCGCCCCTGTCTACCTCGCTGTGACTACAATGATTGCATGAATATTAATACAACCGTGTCTTCTCATTCTGGACTGTGCTTCCGTCTTCCTGGGGCTGGTTTATGTCTTAAGCAGGTATTTCGTTTGACTGCAGCCTGTCACCGCTGATTCTAAAAACGTGGCCAAATCCTCCGCCTCAGCTACCTACATACTTTACTTAGTATATATCTACGACTGCGTCAACGTCCCTCTGCCCATCTATCTCATCTTCGGCCCCCCTCCCCCACCCACCAGTACTTCGTTCGCTGTCGCATCGCCGCCGCATACAATCCAATCGGTCGTGAACGGACGAGTTTCCCTTTGCACTTCTCTGCGCCGCCGCCGAGATGGCTGCCCCTCATGATGGACAGGGCCAATACCCCCCGCAGCAGTACGCCCAGGAAGCGCAGTACGGTGGCTACGAGGACCAGACATCGTCGCCGCCTCCCCATGCCGCTCATGCCGACGGCGGGAAGAAGAAGAAGAGAGGCTATGCCACCCAGGCCTTCGAGTTCGGGAGCGGAGCAAATGCCGGTGCCGCTGGCGCCCCCCCGCCGGCAGGTGTACCCCCGGTACCTGGTGCGCCAGGCTTCGCCGGCGCGCCGCAGCCTGCTCAGGGCTATGGCGGGTATCCCACGCAAGGGTACGAACAAGCGGGCTACGGTGCTCCTGCGCCCGCTCCCTACGACGCTCAGCAGCCCGGTGCGGGAGCGCAGCCCCCAGTAGGCGGATATCAAGCTCCCTCGCCCTACTACTCAGGTGCTGTCGGCGGCGGATTAGGCCCTCTCACACAGAACATGGCCGGCTTGAGCATGGGGGCTCCCCAGCAACCTTCCGCGCCGCAGCAGCCGACCGGCCAGCAACCACCTCGTCTCGCCTTAAACCAGCTCTACCCGACAGACCTGTTGAACCAGCCTTTCAATGTCTCCGAGTTAGACTTACCACCACCCCCTTGTATTTTACCTCCTAATGTATGTGCTCACGATTCTCTGCCCATGTTGCTGCTTTCCAAGCTAACAACCTTCCAAGGCCAGCGTCACTCAATCACCTAATGCGAACTGCCCGCCCAAATATATCCGATCCACCTTGAATGCGGTTCCCACCAATTACAACTTGTTGAAGAAGTCTAAACTTCCCTTCGCGCTCGTTATTCAGCCATACGCTGCGCTTCATGATATCGACGACAACGTTCCCGTCGTTCAGGATCAAGTGATTGCGCGGTGCCGTAGATGTAGGACATATATCAACCCCTACGTAACCTTTTTGGACCAGGGACATCGCTGGAGATGCAACATGTGCAACTTGACCAACGACGTGCCGCAGGCGTTCGACTGGGATGCTGCCACACAGAAGAGTGTGAACCGGTGGGATAGGTACGAGCTGAATCACTCCGTGGTTGAATTCGTCGCTCCTCAAGAGTACATGGTCCGCCCTCCCCAACCTCTTGTTTACCTGTTCCTTTTCGACGTGAGTTACGCTTCCGTATCCACTGGCCTCCTTGCCACAAGCGCACGAACCATCCTCGATAGCCTGAGTAGGATACCAAATGCCGATCGTCGGACTCGCCTAGGGTTTATCGCTTTCGACTCCAGCTTACATTACTTTTCCGTCCCCAAAGACGAGGATGAAAATGGTGAGACGAGTATGTTGGTCGTGAGCGACCTTGAAGAACCTTTTCTACCCATGCCTCATGATCTCTTAGTTCCTCTGACGGAAAGCCGGCAGAGCATTGAGAACTTCCTCACCAAATTGCCAGAGATGTTCCAGAATAACCAGAACAACGGCTCTTGTCTGGGATCGGCACTTAGAGCTGGCCATCAGTTGATTTCCCCCTTGGGTGGAAAGCTTGTGGCTCTAAGCGCATCCCTTCCAAATATAGGTACCGGAAAGTTGGAAATGCGTGAAGATAAGAAACTCCTTGGCACGTCCAAGGAAAGCGGCCTTCTGCAAACCGCTAATAGCTTTTACAAGTCCTTCGCTGTCGAGTGCTCGAAGAATCAGGTATCTATCGACATGTTCCTCTTTTCTTCGCAATACCAAGACGTCGCCTCGCTGAGTAACCTACCCCGGTACACAGGTGGACAGACTTGGTTCTATCCTGGATTTAATGCCGGACGAGCTGAAGACGCCATCAAATTTGCCTCCGAGTTTAGCGACTACCTGTCTTCGGAAATTGGTCTGGAAGCTGTTCTCAGAGTTCGTGCCTCGACTGGATTACGAATGAGTACGTTCTACGGCAACTTCTTCAATAGATCTTCAGATCTCTGCGCGTTTCCAGCCTTCCCTCGTGACCAATGCTACGTGGTGGAGGTGGCTATCGACGAGGCCCTGCAAAAACAATTCATCTGCCTCCAAGCTGGTGTCCTATACACGACTTGCAATGGAGAGCGGCGAATTCGGGTCATGACCCTTTCACTGCCAACGACTACCAATTTAGCAGACATATATGCTTCCGCGGACCAGTGTGCCATAACTACGTACTTCAGTCACAAGGCAGTTGAGAGAGCACTGGGAAGCGGTCTCGATGCCGCAAGAGATGCTCTGCAGGGCAAGATAATTGAGCTTCTGCAAACTTTCAAAAAGGAGTTGGGCGGTGGCAGCATGGGCGGTGGAGGTCTACAGTTTCCCGCGAACTTACGTGGATTGCCCGTGCTATTCTTAGGTTTAATGAAGAACGTTGGTCTTCGCCGTTCTGCACAGATCCCATCCGATCTCAGATCAGCGGCACTGTGCCTGCTTTCCACACTACCTCTACCACTTCTCATCCAGTATATCTACCCCCGGCTATACTCGTTGCACGATATGCCCGATAATGCTGGTGTACCTGATCCAGAGACGAGCCAGATCGTGCTACCGCCGCCGTTGAATCTATCTTCGGAGCGGTTCGTTTCCTATGGTTTATATCTCATCGACGATGGTCAGACACAGTTCATATGGGTTGGACGGGACGCAGTTCCACAATTGCTGGCAGACGTCTTTGGGGTTCAAGATCGATCTCAGCTCCGCGTAGGTAAGAGTACGATACCAGAATTAGACAACGACTTTAACGAGCGCGTGCGTGCGGTGATCAACAAGAGCCGGGATCACCTGTCCCGGGGCGTCGGTAGTGTTACCGTGCCTCACCTATACGTCGTCCGGGAAGACGGCGAACCGAGCTTGAAGTTGTGGGCACAGACATTGCTGGTAGAGGATCGTGCAGATCAGGCTATGAGCCTTGCTCAATGGATGGGTTCTCTAAGGGAAAAGGTAAGCTGAGCTATCCTACCAGCGCCGGAGTGTGGATGCTAAGAATTTATTCGCAGGTTGTGCAATAGAAAGAACCATGTGTCGAGGTGCGAAAGGCGAGGTTAAAGGATCTCGCAGATGACTCGAAAGAAAGAAATGAAATGAATAAAGAAATCAACTAATAGATGCCAACGATAATGTGTGATGAAGATCCTTGTCAGCTATATATGAATATTGGTGTGTCCATATCCAACTGGCCATGAATCCACGAGGTCGAAAGCAGTAGCACTTATCTGCAGATGTCCATTCTCGTTTCATTGCCTCGAGATATACGGCGTAGCAAGTCAATTTTCCAAAGTTTTGTCCATTCGGCAAGCGTATTGCCCGACAATATGGACCGACGACTAGAAAATATATTTAGCTCGTCAACGTCAAATTGCCGCTCCTTGACCTCAGAATGGCCCCATCACACTGCAGCAAGGCGTGCAGCATACATGTATTTTTAGAAGCGTGGCCAAGGAACTGTGATAGCACGTACCGACCTGCACGTGTTCACACATCACATTACGCAAATACCGACAGGAAACCGATGGCGATATTTATTGGTAGATCAGGTGTTGCTTAACTGTCTGCTCGCAATCTTACTTACATACATACCTACATCTACAGCAAGCCTTCGTTCTTTGTCTAACCAAAAACCATTGCGAATAAGCGGGCCACGAGCTAGGTAATCTAGGTGCTTCTGGTGAAACAAGGCTCAAACCGTACCCAAGCTCGTCTTTGTAACCGCTTCAATAATCACCTCAAGAATTGCGGATACCCATATCCAATTTCCTGCTCATATGCGCATACATACGGCCCTCGTGACTTCTGATGGCAGTACAGAGATAAGCATCTATAATACAAGCCAGGCTCCCTATATCAGCAACCAGAATCCCAACAAGAAAAAAACCAACAGTCCATGTTCACAAACCAATCACTAGCCACACTACGCGCCGGTCCCCAGATGTGGAGGCCTGGCGTTTCACTGCCCCTTTTTCCCATGTAAGTAAGGGAGGAAACCCCAGTTCAGTTTCATGACTGGCTAAGAGGGAATGGCCCGAACATGCTGTGACCGGCTAACCCCACCACAAAACCCTCCAACCAACATCCTCCCCTCCCCGCGCTTTCTAGTTACCCCCTTGTCTTTCTTGCCCGTGTCTTCCATTCCGGTTCCCGAGACATGAATGTCCTGTCGAATGATAGCTAAAGTCCTTGCCGAACCCACTACGTGGATGCACAGTAGACCAACAAGACCATTAGTACAGATGACCATTGAGAAACTAGGGGATAAGAGCGGGTTTGACCCTATGAAGAGGATATAGTGCACTTTGGTTGACCGAGACAACCCCAAGGACCCCTCACTCCCAGGTACATTAACATTAGCCTTGACATCCAAGTTAAGTTATTGATAAGTTAAGCTTCACCTCTGAACTGTTTCACACTCTGGGCAAGTGCACATTCTTTCTGGCTCGGACACCTAGCTAACCGCTCTACTTATATATTTAACACTGTACATTGTCCGTAATGTGTCTTATTTAGGTACCCATGGTTTATCATATCTGATTTTAGACCCCACGTGGCATGTTGTTCTCCTTACGTTAGGTACTGTAGGTAGTAGCATCTATGCACTTACAACTTGCATGTAATTACTATTCTAGCTAACAACCTCTTTGTCCGATGGCCACGGAGTAATACTTGTATCTAACAAGTCCATTTAATCGCCCTTCATCTGAGAAGCATGCACGGGCCCTGTCCCATATTCACTTTGGCTTAACCCCCAAACCCCCATCGCCTTGCATGTAATCATTGACTGGCTAAGAAGCTGTCCTATCCTACCTTTGCGTCCAGTCTAGCCTTATGCTATTTGTCACATCTTCACTACATATTGGCTACCTGCATTGTGTATAAGGTTCTGTCTACATGTATACCTAATTGAGGCGGTTGCCAACATAACTGCTTATAACTCCTCAGGTATTCACGTATAGGCAGGTACTTGTAACAGTACCTAGGTAGGTACACAGATACCTATTTGGGCACATGTAGTGGTGGTAGTACCACTAACAAAGGATAAGTGAATGTGCCCCACTATCCCACCTCAGCTAATAACCCCCCCTCTCTCTCTTCAGCAACTTGAAAGAACAGGCACCTACCAACAAGAGCTACCAATTTACAGCTCCCATCTATCTGCCTCTCTCTTTGTTCAAAGCTCCCTTCTCTGTTGCCTTGTTCGTCCACTTTAAAAACACTATTCATTAAACCTAAACTAGTGCATGGGTGTGCGCGTGTCTTGTCTTGCGCCTCTCATAGTCATAGCTCACGAGCATTCACTGCCGACGGAGTAAACTGAGACCCAAACATCCCACCCAATCACTTAAACCACGACCCCTCACACCATATATAATACCTAGTACTCTCGCCCGCACCGCGATCCAACCTCGCACCATAACTGCCTAGTGCGCAGTTACTCTGTTGTTCAAGACCATACAAGGGAACTGCCTGCTTGCTTGTTGTCCGCTAGCCATTATAGAGGTAAGTGCCAGTTATTTCATATTCAAGCTCTTGAGCTCCCGGCGCAGATCAGATGGGCATATGCCTATTCGACCGCTGTCCCTCTCCCTCTCCCGCGTGCTGCAATCCGCTCCCCTAGTGGCCTAGCAATTGACGTTCAAGTAACGTACACACGCGTGATCTGCTCCGGTTCGTGCAGGGGACTCGGCTATAGCTCAAGCGGCCAGGCAAAGCGAGATCCTGTAACAAGGGGCTTGCTGGAATCCACTGTGCCATTGGGCACGTCAGAGACTATGACCAGCTCCTTGTTCATAGAGCCGATCCCGTTCCGGCCATTGGTCGCTTCAGATCTTCTTCTAGAACCTCTTGAAACATCTTGGACCTGCATTTGGCTGCCTCCCGCCTGGCAAGGCTGGGGTCCAAATCCCAAACCGCACGGCCGATAGCTGCATGAACCCAACAGCGCAGCGCGTGCCCCCCAGAGCTGTTCCAGCATTGTTGAACTACCTACCACCAACACGCCTCCTTTGTCTCTTCTGCAACTTCGGCTAATCTTTCTTTTCCTCTAATAGTTCGGACGATCCCAACTTCAAACACTAAGCTCTCTTCATCAAGTACAAAGAATATTCAATCTCGTCTGACCTAACGATTCAAAGCCCTCGCCAGGCATCGAAATAACAAAAAGGCCGTCGCCTCTTTTTTTTTTTTTGGCCAGACGATACGCCGTGACACCTCAGCGACTCGGCTTGGTCCATCTTCGTCTCAAGCCACTCTTGTGCCATTTGGGGCAGACCTTCGCTCCTTCTAAGGAATCCTGGACGCTTTGAAGTTCAGGGTTGTAGGTGGAGCTAAAGGCTACGCTCGGGTTCTGAGTGTGTTACTTATAAGTATATAGTCGAAGTGAGACACGAACTGTGCCTGTTGGTATTATTCCACCATGTCGCGATCTAACCCTCCCAATCCCCAGGGATCCCGCAAGATCTCTTTCAACGTCAGTGAGCAGTATGACATTCAGGATGTGGTCGGTGAAGGCGCCTACGGTGTTGTCTGGTATGACTTGAATCACTTGTTCTTCTCGAGTATCATTATGCTGATGACTATTCTAGTTCAGCGATACACAAACCCTCGAGCCAGAAGGTTGCCATCAAGAAGATAACACCTTTCGATCATTCCATGTTTTGTCTAAGAACTCTGCGTGAAATGAAGCTCTTGCGATACTTCAATCACGAAAATATCATCTCCATCCTGGATATTCAAAAGCCTCGGAATTATGAGTCCTTTAATGAGGTTTACCTTATCCAGGAACTTATGGAGACAGATATGCATCGTGTGATCCGTACCCAAGATTTGTCCGACGACCACTGCCAATATTTCATCTACCAGACGCTACGAGCTCTCAAGGCGATGCATTCTGCTAATGTCCTACATCGAGATCTAAAACCCAGTAATTTGCTACTGAACGCCAACTGCGATCTCAAGGTGTGCGATTTTGGGCTCGCGAGATCTGCTGCCTCGCAAGAAGACAACTCGGGTTTCATGACGGAATATGTTGCTACACGATGGTACCGTGCGCCAGAGATCATGTTGACATTTAAGGAATACACCAAGGCGATTGATGTGTGGTCCGTCGGCTGCATTTTAGCTGAAATGCTGAGCGGCAAGCCGCTATTCCCCGGCAAGGACTGTGAGTTTACACCCCCCAGCCGCAGTTATAATCATTACCTACCGCGCCTAGACTAACAGAATTGAAGATCACCATCAATTGACGTTGATTCTGGACGTACTGGGAACACCCACCATGGAGGATTACTACGGCATCAAGTCGCGACGTGCTCGGGAATATATTCGGTCTCTTCCCTTCAAGAAGAAGGTGCCGTTTAGAACTCTATTCCCCAAGACCTCGGATCTCGCGCTAGACTTGCTGGAGAAGCTGCTCGCCTTCAATCCCGTCAAGCGTATTACGGTGGAGGAAGCTCTAAAGCACCCTTATCTGGAGCCGTATCATGACCCGGAAGACGAGCCTACGGCGCCCCCGATTCCCGAAGAGTTCTTTGACTTCGACAAGCATAAGGACAATCTCAGCAAAGAGCAGCTAAAACATCTCATCTATCAAGAGATCATGCGGTAGAGTCGGGGATCTTTTGGTACGACGGAGTGGGAGAACATTACTCGGGAGTGGGTTCGGCAAGCAGCTGATTCTCATGGCAACTGGGGAGAGGATCTCAACTGCACTGCAGACGGGTATCCGATTATCGAGCGAGTGTTGGAGGTGCCGGCAAAATTTACTTTTGTCTAGAAAGGGGGGATGAGCAAACAAGCAAGCAAGCAAGCGATGCACACATGGTTAGAGAATCGAGCGAGGTTCTTGCCAAGAGATGGTCGATTTGTGTGTCTTGAGAGACGATGAACTGCATTTTCTCTCCCGCTTTGTGTCGTCTGTCTTATATAGATCGATGGTGTTTCATGTACCTTCCATCTTATATAGATATATGCGAGCAGGGCGAGTAGTAAGAAGGCGCCGGCCTTGATTTCAATGACCTGATCTTCGGCCGGGCTGGAATTGAGGGAATGGATATCATCTCTTTGTATTTTTTTTCTCTTTCCTGTGTTTCCCCACGTTGATTCTCGCGCTGGTTTCGTTCTTGTTATTTGAGGTTGTGGGGTGTAGTGGAGGCTGGATGGAGATTAGGATGAATATGAATATAGCTCCATACAACTGCTCACTGCATTTGCTTTTGCGCTTGATCGATCGAGCGTTTGTGACTTGGATTTTGGTACGTAATGGTAATTGACGACGTGTTGTCTAGTACGGTTGTAATATGACTTGATACAATTGAGTAAGCTCTTGTTTCGGCTATCTAGTTGCATACTTTTGTGAGAAAGAGTAAGTAAGTATATCGCTACATAGATCTATTGCGTTGCAGAGATTTCAAGGCGAACTGTGAAGAGTTGGGATTTCTCACACAGCACGTCTCCTCGTGATACTACCTACCTACCTGCATAGGTAGGTATGGGAAGATTGAGCCTAACAGCTGTTGTGCGTTTCATTCTGTGGGATCTATTACTTGCTAGTAAGTTAAGTAGTGTGTGTTGCTTAAGATATCTTAGAACGAGAAGCATCGTGTAAAGTAGATAGATAGGTAGATAGATGACTCTCTGCTACGCAAGTCGATAGACTAAACACGTGCTTACGACTAGGGGTCAGAGTTGGGTATCTTTGTTCATTACGTCTACCTATTTTTTATGCTGAGGATGACTTATACTAGGTTAAGTATCGATCCGGTCTTGACAGGTTGGCATCGTTGCATGCTGCGTCTCCCGTTCTCTCTCGCCTTTGCTCCTCTTATGTAATTCTCAGCTCATACTCAATGTGCGTTTCTGCTTGGTTTTTTTTTGAATTTTAAGACCAAGGGGGAATTGAAGACGATCCATCAACACGTTCCTTTCCCTTCAGAAACGAGGTCGTGTGAAACGGAAATGGGAGTCGACATATCTGATATTTCTTCCGGTCATCTTTAGAGTCTCGAAACAGTAAGTATGCTGAGATGCGACTCGACATTTAACCAAAAGAAAGGTCTTCCCCTGTCCGCTCCATGACCAGCGTGATTCTACAAAAACCTTTGCGTCTTTTTATCATCAAGTTGAAGGACTCGAGTAGCGCTTAGATAATGCTGCACAGCCTAACCGGTCGTTTAAATATCCAAGCTTGCTTATACGTTCAACCCTCCCGACTCGACAAAATTCTTATTGTAGTGTGGTGTGGTATCTTCCCGTAAACTCCAAACGCCGATTTCTTAGCAAACGTCATCTGCGTCTTTGCAGAAACTTATCTCCTGGACATATGAAACATCCCAGCCTCAGCATTAGGGAATCTCTTTTTCACATTCGTGGCCCTTTAAGCCTCTTTTTCTGCGAGAATCTTATGCCTCCCTGTCTCATCTACTTCGTCTTCCCCATCCTATCATTTCTCTATCACTAGAGAGCTCGAAATTCAGTAATCCTATCAACTAGCCCCCACGACCCACAGTTCGACCCCTAGGATATCGAATTTCTCTCCTTCCTCGCTCAGCGGCTGGTTAAGAAAGGTGTCGCACTCAGCACTGTGGCCTCGACTGAGGCCGTCGTTAAGCCACAGTCCAAACGTCCCGCCGTGTCCGCCGCCGACACTCAGGAACTTGGTCTCGCAGAACATGCAGTAGTCGTTGGCGCCCGTGTACGCGAAGGTCTGGAAGCGCACGCTCTGTGTCGTTGGCACAGGGGATGGCACACGCTTATTAGTCGTCCCCATCGCCGAGTCGAGGGTGTCGTGTGGTGTTAGATGATGTGAGGAGCCGTTCGGGGCGGCGCTGCTGAATGTCGATGCCGTGGGCGACGCTATCGTCGTCGTGCGATAGTTCATGTTCGTTGTGTCGGCGGATGGGGGTGGCGGTAATGGCGCGTGCAAGCTTGCGCGCCAGAGGAAGCATTCGCCTGTGCCGTAGTATGAGGATGCTGGGTGTGGTGCTTCGGTGAGATATGCGCCGAAGATCTGAGATTCCAGTTAGCTTCCTCTTAGTCTTTCTAGCTTGCTCAAATATTGTTGTCCTCCTTCCTTCTCATCCTCCTCTCGTTCAGCATGCTCTTCTATATCAATACTCGAGGAACAAGAAAAGAAGAGCAAGGAGACGGTTTGCCGGACTTGGGACAGAGATTAAACCAGGCTTAATGGAATAAATCAAAAACCTACCCCGTCCTTCCCGTCTCGAACAACAAGTACAAACCCGGCCCGGACGCCGCGGTACTTCTCGCACAGCTGGTAGAGCGTGGCGAGCGAGCTGCCGTTCTGGTATAAACTGTACACGAGGCGCCAGTCCTCCATAATCTTAAGGCGCTCTGGCAGGAAGGTGCGGATCTCCTCGGCGACGCCGCGCGCCAGCAGCCGCTCATCAGGCTCCGTGTCGTCGCGGTACCCGTTTAAACTAATGGGGTCTAGCGACGGCAGCCCCCGCGGTGTTGCAGTCCGTCGCGGTGGTGTGAAGGCCCCGTTGATGCCATCTCCGCTGCCCCCCGGGATCCGACTGGCGTTTTGGTTGTACAGCTGCGAGGCCCCCGGCGGTGGCGTGGGCGGGGTGCCACTGTCTACTGTCGATATTCGCCGCAGTAAGCCCCAGACGGCGGATCCGATGCCGTAACCGGACGATGAAGTCGTTGAGGCGTGGAGTGGAGGTGCTGGTCGTGATGATGATGAGGATTGAGATTGATGTACGTCCGGGTAAGAGCTTGTTCGAGAGGGGGGGTCGGTGTGTGATTGTGAGGTGCGTGGAGGCGGCGAGAAGGACGGGAAAGGTGATGTGGTACCTGACGGCGGAGGTGAGTCGTCTAGGTCGATTAGGTTGCCTGTGTCGTGTCGGTTCATGGTTACTTGGCGTGGGTGTCTCTAAATTCTAGGTAGGTAGGTAGGTAAGTCGAATTGTAGAAATTGACTGAAGGTAGAAGGGGCCAAGCTCAGTGTCCCTTCCTTCCTAACGAGGCAGTTTGGAAAACTGTTGACCCGAGTTGTTGTATTCGAGCACGCTGAAGCTGGCCCGGCTTGTGACGTAGTATGCTGCAGCTTGGTTGATGCTTCCGCTGTACAGATAAATGGTGGGGCTACTTCTCAGCTGATTATTAGCCTGTAAGTGATGTTGGAATGGCGATATTTGGGCCGTGTTAGGTGTCTACGTTCAACATTTAGGGTAGCATCGCAAGAAATAAAACAAGGTGATCGATCGCATAAGGTCTTCATCTGCAGCGATCTGAGGCGTACAAGATGTGCGATGTGCGATGTGCTGGCTGGTGCCTGTGTGGTGGAGATGAACAAGGAATGGGAATGGGGTCGGTTGTTACGCCGCAGTGAGGAGAAGCTTTGAAATGTTTTGGGAACTTGTTATCTTATAATCGCCATTGCCAATTTCCATCGACGGGTAATTCGGTCAAATTACCAAATTTGTTATCAATGTTCTATAAAAAGCCCCGATTTGGCTACATACCATTGCTGGCACAGCTCTGTAGATCATTCGTTGTATTTATAATTATTTTCCCTGACAAACGATGAACAAAGCCACCCGATGTGACTGTTGATCGCCGCCGGATCTACAGCAGAAGTCAACAGTGGACGAGAAATGTTTCGGTCCTTGGCATTTAGTACCTTGCATTAGCATGTCTTTTTGGCGCATTTAGTATTGTGATCCCTATGGTTCACATAAATAAGAGTCATTCATTCTCCGTTGAGATATAACTACACGAATTATTATGACGCTTCATGCTCAAAGTTAGTAATGGCCTCCCAGATGCCCTCAGGACTTGGCTTCGCAGCACAGACATCTGGCTCGAAGTCAAAAGTCTTTATCAGATGATCTCTCGTTGTCGGTCCTATTGTCGCAATGAGAGTAGTCCGTTGACCGGGCGTCTTCGAAGCCTTGCCAGTCTTTTCGTCTAGAATGAGGCCTAGACCCCGGAGCATACTATCGCAACCCGTTGGCGAAAAGACCACTACCCACCTCAAAGATCGGTCTCTCGTGCTTGACAGAATACTCTCAAAGTCCTTAGGGAATGACTCCATGACTCCCGTTCCATAAACTATGGTCTCAGTCACCTCAATGCGGGTATCGACCGACAGTGTGTCGTCCATCAGAGTCTTGGGTATGATATCCCGTCTCTGTTCTCCGACCAGGAATAGTAATGGTGGTTTCGTCGGACGACTTCGATACCACTCGCCATAGTGTTCTAATATGTACTGTGCAAGCGCATCGCCAGTTCCGGTATGCTCACCGAATATGCGTAAAGGCGGGGACTGGGGAATCGCCTTCAATGCCCGAGTAGTGGCGGGACCGACGCTGTAAATAGGTACGTCTTGTAGATGCGGCCAGCTTTCGTCGTTACCTACGCAGTCAAAGTCAGGTCGCTGCGCAGGGGAAACCCAATATCATGTTCGATGGATGGATATACTTGTCGACGGACCTTGACCTTCGTCGACCAACTTGGCAAAGGCTTCCACGGCCCTCTGAGAAGTAAAAATGAGTCCTCCATAGGCGCTGTCGACACAACTGCTTATTCTCTTTGCATGCAGTAGCTCTCTCACGGTCTGTAGTCCATCTTCCGCGAAGCAGTGCTGTAGCACTGGTACAAAGGTGGGTTCGAAATGAAAGCCATCATGCGGGGTTGAAAAGAGATCTTCGTAGGCATCTGTTGGCGAAGACTTGGTTTTGAGAAGAAGCACGGGGACTTTAGATCCGTCCGTGCTTGAAGGCGGCTCTCCGGCCATGGAATGAAAACTATTGAAACGAATTGGCTACCTTAGTTACATGTTCGAATGAATACCACTCAATCACAAGCAACTAATGAATCGGTTGGTGATGTCAGAATCGCTAGAGCCCAGTTATAGTCTATCGATAAGAAAGTCCATGGTACCTACTTTTATAATACTTTAGCCGACACTGGCCGAGACGCTTCTAGGCTCTGTAGCTGAAGCCTGGCTGCCCTGCCAAGCATTACAAATCGCCGTCTGCCGATGCGGTCGAGTCCGGGCTTCGAGTCGCTGCTTTATCATTGCAAGACTGCATCTTTGTGATTTGCCAGCGTTGTTCGCAAATGACCTGATTTTTCCTCTGTCGACTTTTCCCTGACCCTCCTTACTGTCATTTTTTCCTCCGAGAATGGCTGCCGATCTGCCGGCATCGCAACCATCGCCGGCGCCTCCCGCCAAGCTGCCGCCGGGCTTTATTCTAGACAAAGATGGCAAACCGTATGCCCCCCTCCGTATCCAATGCAGCGTCTTTGCGTAGGTGCGCCACCGACTGACAGGTAACGCCGTGTCTTAGTTGTCGGTCCTGTAACTCAAAGGCCTCGTTCAGCCAATGGGCCCAACAAACCAAGTCGTCGCTAAAATCGGGTGTTGGCGCCGCGACCGGAGCTGCTACTATGACGGCCGCCGCGGCGACCACGACTACCAATCAACCCGATAACGACTGTCCGCCCGATGTCGAGGCACTAGGCCGAAGCACATGGACTCTCTTACATACCATCGCTGCGAATTATCCGAAATCACCGAGCTACAAGGAGCAATCAGACCTAAAGACATTCATGGGCGTGTTCTCCCGTCTGTATCCGTGCTGGGTTTGCGCCGAAGACTTCCAGAGATACATAGAGAAGGAGCAGATCAGAGTCGACAGCCGGAACGATTTCGGCACATGGCTGTGCGAGGCACACAACGCCGTCAATACGAAGCTCGGCAAACCTGTGTTCGACTGCTCTAAATGGGAAGAGAGATGGCGGACGGGATGGAAAGATGGACGGTGCGACTAGGTTCGTCCATCCTCCTCCATATCACATTTCATGAGGCTTTAGCGCATTGCCGGCAGCATTGTCTTTTGATTGTTGTAATACAAGTGTATACTACTAGACGATATCGTAGAGGGAATCAGCATGGAATTGGCGTTTGGTTAGTGTCTTAGAGAATTGCATCGCCGCTCAAAATATTTGTTTGGTATCTCCCATTTGTCAGGAGGAATGGGAACTTTCCGTCACTATTAGACATACACATAATGCAAAAGACACAAGTAACGAGAACAGTCCTATGCTTCGAAACATAGGAGAAATGAGTGAGACGAAACTACCTCAGAAATTATTATGTTTCGTCAAAAATGCGACTATTTACTGCCCGCAACCCGAGCCCATGCCCCGAGGACTCCCGTCGGCCTTTAAAAAAAAAGTCGCTTAGACGCAAGACCCAGCAAAAAGACCCAGACAGTTCGCTCGGTGGCTCCGCTAATGGGGCCGAAGACGCGGACGATGGATGCGGCCAATGGATGTCGGTTTCTTGGACGGATATGGTACGTTTTTGGGCGCGGCGGGAACCGATATGCGGAAGATTGCATCATCGCCTACACCCGCATCATGATGCATGTACGCAGTCAGTCCACTCCTCGTGCTTTTGTGGCCATACGGGCCGGACAACCATGCAATGCGACAACAAGTGACTAAGAACCCACTAACACGCGAATATCTTCTGTCGAGACAACTCGGCTGCAACCGGCGGCTGCATGATTGAACCGTGCTTGCCAATTCACTATATCTATTACTTAAGTACCTACTTACTTACAGCTTTTACCCCGGTCTCTTTATCCCTCATCGATATCAACGACCTTCCTCGCTGCCTACCTACCTAGGTATTTACTCACCGACAATAATAATAATAGTACACCAACAGTCCTGTATAACACCTCCGCATATTAATAAATCCCTACACCAAACATCAAACAGGTTAATTTGGCCAAAATGCCACACGAAGATATCAGAACGACCAATCTTATCAAGCCGGTGGATGTTTCCGAATATCTCTTCACCAGGCTTCGCCAGATCGGTATCCGCTCCATACACGGCTTGCCCGGCGACTTCAACCTGGTCGCTCTCGACTACATACCCAAAGTCGGCCTCGAATGGGTTGGCAACGCCAACGAGCTCAATGCTGGTGAGTCTCAAAAAAACACCAACCAATCCCCAAAAAACCTAAGACTAACCAGTCTACTACAGCATATGCCGCTGATGGCTATGCCAGAGTCAAAGGCATGGGCGCCATTGTGACCACGTTTGGCGTCGGCGAGCTATCTGCTGTCAATGGTTTAGCCGGCGCCTACAGCGAGATGGTGCCCGTGGTGCACATCGTAGGGTGTCCATCAACCGTCTCTCAGCGCAGCGGCATGCTGCTTCACCATACGCTCGGCAACGGCGACTTTAACGTCTTCGCCGGCATAAGTGCTAGCATCTCGTGTGCCGTGGCCAAGCTCAACGATCCGGCCGAGATTGCTGCCCAAATCGATCACACTCTTCGCGAATGCTACCTACGCACCCGCCCAGTCTACATTATGCTACCAACCGACATGGCGACGAAGAAAATTGAGGGTGAGCGCTTGGATACTGAGATCGACCTTCACGAACCCGCCAACGATGAGGCGAAAGAGAACTACGTGGTTGACGTCGTACTCAAGTATCTTCACGCCGCCCAACGGCCCGTCGTGCTCGTCGATGCCTGTGCCATCCGTTCCCGTGTGCTTGACGAGGTGCACGCCTTCATCGACAAGACGAGGATTCCCGTGTTCGTGACGCCCATGGGCAAGAGCGCCATCGACGAGACGCATCCTTGCTACGGGGGCGTCTACGCCGGCAGCGCCAGCCACCCGGAGATCAAGTCGGCCGTCGAGGACTCGGACCTCGTTCTCAGCATCGGCTCGCTCAAGAGCGACTTCAACACGGCCGGCTTCTCGTACCGCCTGTCCCAGCTCAACTCGATCGACTTCCACACCGACTACTGTGTCGTTAGGTACTCCGAGTATCCCGGTTGCAAGATGCGGGGCGTCTTGCAAAAGATCACGGAGCGCGTCGACACCAACCAGCTCAAAGTTCAACCCCCGCCGCAGCATTTCGCGACGCCCGAGGACGAGCAGGGCAGCGCGGATGGTCCTATCAAGCAGGAATGGTTCTGGCCGCGCATCTCCAAATTCTTCCGGGAAGGCGACATCATTGTCTCCGAGACGGGCACGGCGAATTTCGGAATTTGGGAGACTAAGTTCCCGGCTAATGTCACAGCCCTGAACCAGACTCTCTGGGGAAGTATTGGCTGGGCCGTAGGCGCATGTCAGGGCGCAGCTCTGGCGGCGAAGGATACTGGCGGAAACCGCCGGACAATCTTGTTCGAAGGTGATGGTAGCATTCAACTCACAGCACAGGAGATTGGTACCATGATCAAACATAACTTGGACGTCATAATGTAAGTTTCTTTACCTACTTCCGAGCCTTTGACTTCGTAGCCGACTAACCGCAATTAGATTTGTGATCTGCAACGACGGATACACGATCGAGCGCTTCATCCACGGCATGGACGCCACGTACAACGACGTGCCGACCTGGCAGTACCGGGACCTGGGCACCGTCTTCGGCGGATCACCCAGCACGGTCAAGAGCTACGCCGTGCACACGCCCGCCGAGCTGGAGACGCTGCTTGCCGACGAGGAGTTCGCTGTCAATTTCCACGGCCTGAGACTCGTCGAGCTGTACATGGGCCGCGAGGACGCGCCGCGCAGCTTGAAGATGACGGCCGAGGTCAGCGCTAAGACGAATGCGAAGCAGGATGCTTAGGGCAAAAGGGGCTTTCTGGGGGGAGGGGGTTAGGTTTGTTCAGGAAAACTTGGCGGGTAAGGGCTGGGCGTTTGGGGATAGATGGCGGTGGCTTTTTATGATTAGGAACCAACGATAATGAATTTAATATGGGGTTTTCCTTGCTCTACTTTGTGGATTGGACTGACTGGTTTCTGATTTCACTGGAGTATGTGTATGCAAAAAATAGTGGTCTGATATTACGTTAGGAATATTTACTTTGTTATTTACTTTGTCAACTCGTCTGTTAATCTAATAACTCAATATCTATGAAGATGGTTACGAGAGATAGTTTAATCGCCAGTTTATCTGTTTCTAACAAGGAATGCATGCTCTCCTCGCAATATTCCATCATCAACTGTAGAGCAGGACAGTGTTTAAATCTACCCACGTCGCGGCGAATTCCATGCTATTTGCTCCCTCTTCAACCCCGATTGGAACACAACCCTCAACTACGGCAATTTGTAAGGTAGTTATATCAAGAAGTTTCGTGGGCGAATGGTCTACGCTAAAAATATTGCCTCTTTGTAGAGCCAACCTTTTGTGGTATATTACGGGCACAGGATCAAGAAGCAGACGCCGTTCTCGGTATGGGTAACCATACTACCTAACATAACTCTGCTTTTGCTAAAGGCTATACTAAATGATCGTAATAGTGGTATTTATAAGGCTGGCAATACGACATGTGATAATACAGTTATCAGTCATCAAATATATGGTATTCAACGTTGTTACCCATATTTTTGTCATCTCATCAACCTATGTTCTATCGCAGAGGAATCGTGCTGCTGCATACCTATACCTAAGTACCGAGGTATCCTCTCTCATTGTACGCATGATACCGAAAATGGAAGTACAGGTAGTAAGCGTACCTGGAGGGTCGGGTCTAATAATGCGCGTCTGGTGATTCACTGCAATTTTAGCCCTCACGGGGCGGATGTAGAACAGGCACACTGGATTGCAAGAGGAGCTGTACTGCACAGAGATCCTTGTCATGTCACATGCATTAAAAAGTGCCGCGCGTACCATTCACTGCATTTTTAGCCGCGCTGCAGCGTTTCTCCCATTATCTGATTTCCCTATCTGACGTTCACTGCATTTTCTTGCATAGCTCGAAGTATTAAAGCCAAAGGTGTTCAAATATAGCCTTAGTTAACGGGGAGTTATTAGTGATGTATAAAAGAAATAAGGGGTAAAAGGGGGCTACGTTAAAAGGTAAACCACATACTTTACCCTCTTAGCTTTTTATGTGTTTTAGTTAGTTTTAATTCATTAACTGTCTGTTTAAAGTTCCTTTCTTTTTAATCGTTTGATTACTACTAAATATAGCAGCAATTACTGGTTTTAAGGATGTAAGAATCAGTTTACCTTCTTGGCCAGGACTTAGGGGCAGGCAAGTTTACCGGGGCCAATTTAGTACTCATTAAAACATTAAAATATCTAAACTTTAACAGCGATTCAGTGTAATTCAAGGTCTATAGACTATTTGTACGGCATTGAATGAAGTTGTAGGAGTAAGACTAGGAGGAGGCCATGAAAGAGCGCCATGAAGTATGGTTGCGAAGTAAAGGCACGGGCACGTTAAGTGAAAGCTACGGGTTCCTCATGGCAATCTCATCCCAGGTTCGCCACTCACAACACGCAAAATTGAATTAAATTCTAGCAAGATGAATCTATCATTCGTCTCGCCTGAACTTCAATAGGGGGACCTCCCGACCAGCGGCAAAACGAACTCGCATACCCTTTGCAGCATGCTCAACCCGTTTCGCAGTCCCAGGTTGATCGATGTGAACACCAACCAGATCATGATCCAATCCATGGAAAAGAATTGCCGCCCCGATCTCCCACCACCACCACCACCACCAAGACACAGGGCGCTTCATATTAAGTTTTTCTTACTGTGTGAAGTTGGAAGAGTTGCTTGGGCTCCGTATCCTCTCCGAAGACTCCGAAACTACGATCAGGCGTATTTCGTCCTGTTGATCAAGATAGACAGCGCCCTCAGTGCCCTCGGGCTTCATAATAAAGCGGAGTCCAGTATGGCCGCTTTCCGTTTGAGAAGTGAGATTAGTTGAAATGGGAGAAGCAGATAACCTATTATGAGTCCCGCCGACTAAGTTGTCGTGCAGGTAGTGCTGTTCTTCAAGCGAGGAGGACTCCATGATGTGAGGGATAACTTAATGTTTGATGCCTTATGGTGGGTTCACACTCAGTTCTTTCTATCAATGACCTTACAGCTTTACTCATAGGAAGGATTACTCAAGCTATATAGAACGGTATTTATTTTAGACCTCTTTGATGATGCAATTGCTGAAAGCAGACCTACCTTAGACCTCATAAATTCGTATTCCATCGTCGGCCTTGAAACATCCACAGATCTGATAGAGGAGTCGACGAAGCGGCGTATCATTGGTGGTTTTGGTACTCTGCTGCGTTTCATCTTTGTTATTGAATCACTTGCCCTCCACATCAGCCAAGCTGAATGTAGCACTATTAGTATATGGAAATTTGAATATGCTGCCCGCTAAGTTTGTTGGAAGCAGAAATGGAGTGACTGCCCCCTCAGACCTCAATTTGTCGGGCGGGAGTATCAAAAGGTTCACTTTCTGCATTGTGAATTTTAGTTAATAGGTCCGCGTACTCCTGCTATTAGGAAGGCTATATATAGGGTGGTCTGACGCTGGATACGACAACACAAAATAGTAGCATCGTTTCATTCATGTAGAGTACACTCGGTGCCTTGTGCGAGCAGCTTCCATCGCTCTTCGCGCGTCTCGTCATCTCTTCTCGTACATGTTTGGTAATTGTATCATACCTGGGTATCCGCAGCCTTGCTCACAAATTTCATGCCCCAGTCATTCTGTTTCTAACGTTTCTATACTATACAACTCTAACCTTAGTAGATTTGGGTCTGACTCATAAGATAGGGCCGAATTGCCATCTGGTTTTAAATATGTCGTACGATTTGGGAAGTTTTATAACTGATTATGGTATCACAACAGCAGAATATTTTTTTACCACAATAGCTTCTCTCAAATCTTATTCGCCAAAACGCAGAAAAGCCTACCGCCATGTTCCGACCGTTCTGTGTGGCGTTTTCACGTCAGCGCTGGAAACTTACCCCTATAGCCCCACGGGTACTATTTGGAGCTTTGTTGTAACATTCCTACATGCAAATATTCTATTGAAGCAATTTAAGTTATCTGCTTTCGTAAATCACTTACTAGGGGTCACATTTCACGTGTGGGGTTGGTGAATAAGGGGGTCTTTGTGATCATTATTGAACTGACTTAGCCACACACCTCAATTTTTGGACTTCACCACTTATTTTTCATTTAACACATCGTTGATTTCCCTATAAAATACTTTATTATCTACTGCTTTGCGTGACCACGCGAGTCCTCTGTGAATTAGCTGAGTTTTGCCAGTCTGAGATGCGTAATATTTAGATTTCCTCCTTGGCTGAGGTTCACAGGGTTTCCAGTTACCCGTGGCCGCTTCACTTAGACATAGCAAGTCGATGTCTTCATTTATCAGGGCGGCAGTCTACCTAAGGAATACAATCAGAATTAGCAAAGCTACGTTGCGGCGGCTTGTCGGCATATCCGAATTAGTAGCTCATCAGAACTATATAATAACAGTTTGCCTCATAAACATGTTTGGACGAGGCAGACGAGAGCTCGTACTATCTTCAAACGCCGAAGTTTGATGAATGTAAAGTACTGGCAAGCTCCTTTTAGCTGTATTCCAGTTTCAGGAGCACTTTATCAGTCCTGCCACATTGTTCTACACTTTCTTATACATTGTCATCATGGCGGGCATTTCGAGTGAGGTGGATCACTATCCGGTCCACCTCGAGGTTTGGACTAATTGGTCTCGCGGTAATGTCCTGGGCGTCGCTTTAACCCTTAGACGTTAAGAAGCTAATCTTCTCATCGCCTTCACCGCATTCTTCTTATTTTTAATATCAACTCGTTTCTGGTGTCACAGTTATGCACTGATCAAATCAGCTCAATGCGCTGCTTAGATCCCTCGTCTACGGGATAGAGGCCGTGGCTTGGCTGGATGGTCCAAAAGTATCCCACTCTCTCGTACCTGGATGGTGCATCACCTTCTCCTTCTCTAAAGCCGAGCTCGCTTACAAGTATCCCATGAACCTGTCGCAAACTTGTTTGGGGATGTATTTTGCGGTTCTCGAATGCCAAAATCGGAAGACATAGCAACTCATGCGGCGGGGGGTGTTGTAAAGTATCGTATGTTATATTTAGATTCTTCTTGTCAAATGGAGAAAGCGAGCACCTTAGCGTCAACGAGGCCTGGGTAATCATGTCATTGACGATTTGAATAGCGTGAATTTGGACGTCTGAGATCAACGACTCTACGCTTTCCCAAGAACTGGTCGATTCCCTCCCGATCCCTTTGCCGACCCCGAGGAAATAATCCGCGCTCGGGACACTATCGGATTCTCGTAAGCGGTGTGAGATCCTTCCGTCCACGGACGCCCATGACCATGTGGGTGCGACTCGGTCGCGTGGCCGGTCTCTCGCCGGACCGTGCAGTGTCCAGAGGAGATTGAACGGCAGAACGCGTTCCCAAAGCCCGGCCACAAACTGGAGCCCCGTGTTCTGCTGGATGAACTGCGCAACCCCCAGCAGAGCAATCACTTTGTCGCTGTCCTTGGTTAACTGCCGGGTTGAATAAGGCTCGACGAGATCGAACCAGCGAATGTGGAATTCGGCCTCTTCCCGAAGCCCAGTACCTTTGAATGCCACCAGAAAGTTGAAGGCCCCTCGCATGCCTAACCGGGCCCAGACTCTCGACCCTACCCGCTGGCTGTATGTCCACTCTCTGTATTCTGGCGTAATACGCTTTTTGACTCCGTCTCGAACGCGGCCTCCCCGCGATCTAGTGATCCCCATGGGGTGTCGTGTTCTCACAGTATAATTATATTTCGGCGGGGGCTCGAGTGGCAAGCTCGGTGCTTTGTTCCGTTTGTAAATGGCGTCATAGGAGACATCGTCGTGGGCCGGAGAGGCCACAAGCGTATTACATTCGAAGATAACGAGTCCGGAGCAGAAGTGTAGAACCCTTTTAGCCAGGAATCTCTCCTGAAAAGTCCATCCTCTGGTTGTCAGCACGGCCAGCTCCACCTTCTTGTCGAATATCTCCGGCAGACGGGCTTTTTGGCAAACGACGAGACGATCTTCGCCATGGCTGTGAAGCTCGCAGTCGTAGAGAGAAAAGTCCTGTCGCCGAAAGCAGCCTCCATTCGAGTTTATGGAGGCTGTGGCGGATATGACGCAGGCGGCCCTGGCGTAGACGAGGCCCATGTTCCCGGACTCTTCGGCCCATTCCTCTGAGTCTTGAACAATACACAATGAATCGATCCATAGATATCTCATCCCCATTTTGAGAGTAACGGCGATTGCATCCCGGAAGTTAGGATCCAAGGTGGTTATTTCCATTGCCTTCATTTGCTCCGAGTTAGCCACGGTGAGTTTTGACTTGACACAACCGCCCCAACAGTGGCTCAGAGCAAAGTAACGAAGTTCGGGATGATTTTGACTGATAGCTTCTCCGAGGACGAGAAATGCAGTACCCTCTTGCGCATGAACGAGATCTATTAATCGCTTTGGGCGATAACGCCTGTCCTCGTTAGAAATGAAACCATTGGTACAGAACTTGTGACGCCCTTCGCATCTATCAAGCATGCCCTTAGCCCATTCAATGCACCCCTCCGAGTCGGTGAAATCTTCCCCGTTTCCCTTATAAGTATGAGTGAATATTGCTATTTTATGGTGTTAATAGAAGAATGTAGGGACGCATAGTACGACTTACACCGTTTGTCCTCTACTTCCAGCGATATGAGTGGATCTGAGCCTTGTTTTTCTAGAAGTCTAATATGCAATGACTGTCCTTGTCTGAAGGGCCTGGTTGCTAAAATTTCCATCTTTAGCTTCACGGTTTCCTTGGCTTGTGCCTGGCTAATTGATTGAACAGTTGTTACTGGGGCAGAAAGGAGTGGTGTGGTAACGGATGGAGCATTAATCGAATTATGATCTGCTTCACAGCCTGTCGGTATTGATATTGAGCTGTTTTCGAAAGACGCATTCCACAAGAAACTACACAAATGGCAGACCTTGGCCGAATTTTCCAGTTCGTTCTTACTATGGAATGTGTAGATTTCCCTGGACCTAGTAAAAACCCAATAAGTCCCTTTAAGGAGACTTGATTGATCGACAATAAGTCGGCACCTGTAACATAGACGTCGGAGGTCTCTGTCGCCGTTAGCTTGAGGAGCCCGATAGCGAGGTAACCTCGTGACGCAAACAGTCGAGAGGGTGGACAACACGAATGACAGCCCAAGTTCCAAAGGCGAAATCGTTACGTTGACGAAAATGCCCCAGGACTTAACCAGTAATCTTAAGAATAACGTTAAGAGTGTTTTGATGATGTAGAATGGCGTTAGGAAGATAAACTCCAAAAAGTACGGTGAATATGGTGCGTAGCCTAGAGTGAAAAAGGAGTTGAATAGAAAAAGAGCGACTCTTGCGAGCACTGGACCATCGTGGTCGTCTAACCAGACGTAACCACACCAACACGGGACCAAAATGAAGCCAAAAATTATCCCGATGCGTCTCTGTTCGTCAAACAGCTCGTCACGGCTGTGTGCGGTCGGCATATTGAATTAGGTGATGATAAACTGGAGGACATTTTACGAGTGGTAGTGCAGATAATGGGTATGTGGACGGTTTATGATATAGTCTCTCCATATCACTCAGCCGTAGTACAACAGTAGCCCCGCTGCTTGGCGCGTGGTGCCTAGTTATTCGCACATCGATTCTCGCTTATCGGCTTACGCTGCCAGGTATGTAAAAGGGAAATCTTGATCAGATCGCTTCGTAGGTAAGGAAGCGTATTGGCCCCTTCTGGATTGAAGGACTACGTGTTTGCAGCCCAGTCGGTTAAGTCTCAATATATATTGGCTTTGTCATTTGATTTTCCATTTTCTGCTGCAAATTATAGCGTATCGTGTGTCCAAAGTCTCTATTATTAAAATCTGGGTTGGCACCATCTGTCCTAAAATCAACGAGGATATCTAGTATTTTGATCACGGGGTAGTCAACTCCTAGGCTAACATGAGGATGCAGCCTATACATATACCTTGTGAAAGATGAAAAAGTCAGCCCCCTATCTGAACTCATCCAAATGTCCAGAGAAGATAGAGACGTTGTGCTTATTTTTTGACTGGGAAAGAAGCGATACGTCTACCTCGGATTTTGGGTGCTTGGACCCATGGGAAATCCGGTTCCGGACCCGGCGTTAAACGGTCTCGGATTTGTAATCACTTCAAGCGAAGCGAGAAGCCTTACACTCGAACTAGTTACTTAGAATACAACAAAGACTAATCATGAAACTGTGTAAGCCTGGTGAATATAATAAGTGGTGAGGTTTATCCAGGGAAAATCTCGTATTGACGTTGAACTAGTCTAAATGGATTTGACCAATAATAACGGGCTGCTTAAATCGCTCTTTTAGCCTCATTACTTGCCTTGAACTTTGATTTATACAGAAGGATACAAATCGAATCCAACTCTGTATGAGCAGATAATAATACGCTCCTCACGCTACAAGGGTAGTTAAACATACTTACAAGAAGCTACGCGTAGTTGTAAGATACGACTAGGTACCGTTTTCTACAGGATCGGAAGAAGCACTACACCTATCTGAGACGCTAGCCCTTCCAGCAAATGCACTATTCTTGCTGTACATGGTTTACCAGAACCACATGCCCGAGTTGTTTCTTGATATATTTGAGTAGCTTGATTTCTCATTCATCAAGATGCGCTTCTGAAGACATTCGTTATCTACAGAAGATGCTACTATACGTAAAAAAAAAAAAACCCCGGCACGAGAATTCTATCACTTTGTCAAAAACAACGTGGTGTAATTTGTATTCTTAAACTTATATCAATATCAAATCCTCTCTTACATCCATCCCCATGCGCATCATTTATCTTACATTTCTTCATCATCAAAAGCGTATTACTCTTCTTACTCTTGTGTTTCGGACGAGTCCTCGTCCCGTGAAAGAGATAACCAGCCCACATAATACGCCTGATATTCTTCTCCCCATTTCTTCTACTTCCGTCCCCCCGCTCGGGACCTAATGAAAAACATCTCAAGCTAGCTTCCGTAGGTATGTCATGCGTATAGAAATATGAAACGCCGGAAAACGCCGCCCGCCATGTATCGCCAAGGTGTTCTAGCCCTAGATATGAACTCCGCAAGTTACACAAGTTTCGATTTCGTTCGAGTCACCAAGATACGCCGTTTGCCATTTTCTACTGCACCTCCTTGAAACATGTTGTTTTTCAACGGATGCAAGAAATCAACCCTCAAAGTTGGGACAACGCAAATCCCATGGTTTTTTGAGGTTACCCGGCTTGCACACAGCCTCATTTGCGAAACCACGCCACCGGTCCAGCAGATCGGTCTGACGTATATTTTCGGCCTGCGTGTAGAAGCTGAAGTGTCCAACAACGGCGCGTGTGTCAATGATGAAAGGGCGGCCCGTCTTTTTCGGAATTGACTTTGTAATAGCGTCTTCGTCGTCGTCGTCCATGGGCAGGTGCTTCTTGATATCGGAGCCCCAGACGGCAACAAAGTTGAGGTTGTACCGCCGGAACTGCGTGTCAAAAATTTGCTCGCCACCTAGCGGAGGCTTTCCTTCTCGTTTTGGTGCCGCCACGGTACTGTTCTGGTCTGGTCCCTTGGCATCGGCCGGGTACGTCGCTGGTCGCCCAAAGAAGTAGCGCGATATTCGATTTTTCTCGAGATTATATAAGAGAGAGTATTGTTGCTGCGCGGCCATGGCCCATGATTTCCAGACCGGGCTGAATGCGATAAAATCTCCTCCTGGATTCTGATCGTATCTGCCCATCGAGGTGTGAAGAAGGTCGAAGTTGTCCTCGGAGATCAGCACGAAAGGGTGGCCGCGATATGGCACCTTTGGATATATGATGCTATTGTCGCTTTTGCTTTTCAACCTTTCCAACTTGCGCTGCGGATATGGATCAAGCTCGGAAAGTCGCCAACTCTCCGAAGCATTATGGCTTGGAGTACGGTTTGGGTCTGGCACGAATGGGTATATAGCGTTGTGATGGAATTGTTCCATACCCGTGATGGGACTGTTGACTAAATGAGCCGAGACCCCATACGCATGTGGCACAGCAAGTCGTGTGTGTACAAGTTGAGGGATTGCGTCTTGATGAATATAGATCTGATTAAAAATGTCAGCTTATCTTGTTCGCGCTCCATATCACTAGTCGTTGCTAGGTCGACAAAGGTCAATGCACAGGGGGGGAGATAGATGGTAACTTACAATATCATCATCAAGCTTAATATACATAGTGTTATCTGCGGTAGCATACTCCCACAAGCACCCGTATTTTTTGTTGTTCTTATTGCACTCGTCATTACCCACAATCTTATAGCCTTGTTTCTCTTTCACGAGACTATTCAACCACGCGATGTCGTGCTCATCCTGGGTATGGACCATAAACCACACTTCGTCGAGGTAGCCGCCGTTGGATGCGAGGTTCTGTTGGAGGTAACAGTCCAAAATGTCTACGTATCTCTTTCTCCCAAAGAATACCATGGCAATAATCTTAAAGCCCTTTGGTTTCACCCAACCGCCCTGCGGCGCAATGCTATGATGCTTTACTTGGTTGACGCGATGGAGGGAGTCAAGATCATATTTCCCATGCTCGTCGACAGGCCAGGTAGTGCAGAACCCGGAATCGGGTTCGGGTAGCGCAGTCTCTATAGCATCATCAGGCTCAGTCACGGCAGCCGTGGATCCCGAAGCGCGGCTCGATCGAAGCGGGCCATACGGATTGACTAACAAGACAGTCACGATAAAGGAGACGGCGAAGATGACGAGCAGGATTCGCGGGTTCAGCTGGCCCAATTTGCGAACGGGCACGGGCAGCCAGCTGGGCAAGGGGATGGACTGCACGCGGTGCCAGAGCTGGCGCGAGGAAGACCGGTAGGGCGTGGACCAATGGCTGTAGGCGTCGTCGCCGTTCCCTTCGTCATAGTCGAAGTCAAGGTTCTCGCGAGACGCGGCGAAGTCGTCGTCGTCCTTGGACATCAGTCGGGCCTGGGCCTCGACATCGAGACCGTCCTGCCGCATCTTGGTTCACAGCTTCGACGGCAATGGTTCGTTCCTAGACTCGCCAACACCACGCCGGTCGGTCACAAAAGGGCTTCGGTAGAAATCAGAGAAACTGCAGGCTAGGGGCCATGCGCCATGACTTGTATCCCCATGGGCGGGTGCCTGGCGGGAGTGGATAGTTACTAAGCTGGAAGCAGTGTAGTGTGTTTTGTAGACGGTTTGCTATGATGAAACCACATATAATAAAAATGCTCGACTAGGTAGGTATCTATTGTAGGTAGTCTAGGCGTCCCTAGCGAGGGAGTTCTCAGCTGGCACAGCAGGCGGTCGGGGGAAAAAACGATACAGCAAGTGCAGGGCGTAGAAAAAGAATGATAGTTTTATCACTGCTCAACATCCAGGATAATGATAATTTATTTTAACTATATAAAGTCATGTAGAGTAAAAGTATTAGTACTATAGGTGATAGTCGGTGGTAGGACTGACATCCTTTTTTACACTCTACATTTTGTATCAGTTTATTTTCAGACCGGCTCGACTGCCTACCTACATGTAGGTAAGTAGGGAGGGTGTTAGCAGTGTTGTATTGGAGTAACCTGGAGGTAAGTATACTGCAGGTATTTGACTGGCTGGTTTAACTTCAAACCCGGGTTGGATACGTCGTATACATAATTGCAACCTTATTTTGTAGCTATGATTACTTATTACTTCTACCTACACTGTCAATAATGTACTGGTATTATTGCTTGTTTGAAAGGTTTGGCGCTGAAGTACTGGCTCGGCAATCTCGTATTAGGTAACCAACCCCTTAGTATAGGGCCAGCAGCTATTGGATCACCTCGTATCAGCATGTCGTAGAATGGGCATGCTCCCTATGTTGATTGTCGCTCGGACGATTAGCCGTGCATCAATGGCCATGATTTATTGGTGCCGTACAGCACAGCACGTCAATCAAGAAATAAAGAAAGAACTTTCGTTCGTGTCTTGTAGTGGTGTACTTAGGCTATACCTAGTACGGCCGTCTCGGAGTCAAGCAGAAATAATCCTTGCACATGTCATGCATCTTTTATCTCAATAGCGCTTTTGCCTGACATAGTTGGCTGTATTTATTAATCATTGACTGATCATCCATTTGGATCTTCGTTGTGGCAGTGTAATATGGGGAATGTGCTGCATCCTCCTCCACAGGTCCATTTCACCAACGACATTTTAGCGTCCATCCCCCATTTCCGAGTTCTCGTCAGCGCAAATGTCTTAAGATGATACGGTGGCTTGGCGCAAAACGACCCGGCAGGCTAACAGCTTTCTGGTAAGCGACAGAAACTTAGTCAAAGCTCTGACATAGCCAAGATTGACCAATCAGATCTATGCATGCTGCAGTCCTCCTACCTACCTGGGCAGGTACAAGTAAGTTGCTGTGTGTACTTACATATAACTAACAGGTACCAGTATGTTGTGTACTAGTTAGTTACCTGGTGCACAGCCGGAACGAGTCGTCACGGCATTCACGTAATACCCCAGGTAGGTAAATGAAGTTCCATCTATCAGCTCCCATTCTGCTTAAAATAAATATTATACGCATATAGGCTGCCGATCATCAGCTGGGATTTGTGGCTTTACTTACCTCCGGTCAAAAAGATCCGTGCCGTCTCTAGTTATTATGACAGCTCTCGAGAATGACAGGATTGTGCGAAACAGCCAACCTTTCAAATGGGACCGCTAAATGTCCGGGGTCAAGCGATGAAGCTATATCCGCCACCAGGGGGCTACAAGCTACGTATGTTAGTACATCTATACCGAAACCGGTTATAATTCTCGTGACAGGAGCTCGGTATACACTCGGCCGATACAAGGCATCTGCACTGCAATGAGTAACAATCGACTTCACGAACAAGAGTTCGAGTACTGTCACCAACAACGGTACGCCTTCACTAATCAGGCCTGGGCATGCTTGGTATGTAGCCTGAAATCGTCATGCCATGCTGCCTGAGATGAAAACTATACGGCGTATTTAGGACTCGTAGCCTAGAGAAACAGTAATGGGCGAGCCAAGTGTATTGATGTTGTGGACGAGGTGGAGAGTCTACTACAAGGGTGTTGTCCACACACACCTGGCCACTGATACAAGAGATCCAAGAACTCAGAAATCCTATAAGGCTGCCGAATTATTCGCGGCGCAGCAAGAGGACTACATTCCCTGCCTCGCCTGCCTCGCACTGCATGTCTGCTTTGAAATCGTCGCCAGTCTATCCCCGTGTAACAAAATAGCTCATTACATATACAACCCGCAAACGCTGGTTCGGACAAATATCATAGACACACATCTATCTGTCTTCTACAGGACAGAAAAGGAGAATTGGTCGTCTCGAAGTTGGTTTTGTATGGATGTACAGATACGTAGGCGTCACACCGCTTTAATGGGTCTTACGGTAAGCCGATAGCATCCAACGATGAATAGTCGTAGGACCTTTTTGACCGCATAACATCGTCTGACAAGTATGCAGAGGGTATGAAACAGCAAGGAATAATTGTCTTAGATGATAGTGCGTCCTTCGGAACACAGCCGACAGCATCGACTTAGCTGGTAATGGGTGGCTGTTTATTTTTAGTTTCTATGGCCATTAGCTAGCTTGTTTGGGTAGACTGATAGGACTCAAGCATATGTGTGCCACAATTTAGATGCTTTTGAATCAATGACTTACAGATCCGATGCCCGCAGTCTTACCAAGTGATATCCAGCTGTTCACATGTGGCCTGGGTTTATGTTTCACGGGCAGTCATGATCTTCATAGATCTGTTCTTTCTCTTCAACAAGCTGAAACCAAATCGAGTCCTTCCACTGTTGTTATTGTCCACAGCAAGACGCTATCTTATTATAAACCGACAATCAAAAACATTTCCTCCGCTTTCCTCAATCATGAATCCACTAGACACGCAATATCTTTGCGTTATAACAGAAATAACTGAAAATATAAGAAGAGTCCGTTAACATTATAAAGGAATCTATACTAGAATGGGTTTACGCAACAATATCTACACCATCCATCCACAGACAAACGAGTTAACCTAGCCAACTCAAGGAAGGCTCTCATCAAGCCCCATGTCACGCAGTCTGTACCGCTCCGTAGCCTTATGGAACGTCACAAAGCCCAATGCATGATCTTTCCAGAATCGCGCATAGGGCTCCTTCCCTTCGAGTACAAGCGCGATGCGGCGGTATGCGTCGTCGCTTTCCTCGACGACTTGCCTAAACACCTCGTAGACACCAACGTCTTCGTATGATGCACGGGTGTGCATGTAATTGTCCGTTTCCATGGCACACTCTTCCTTATAGAACCTTAAAAGAAACAAAAGATATTGTGTTAGCCCGCGTTGAATCCAAAAAGGCGTCACTATGGTCCAAACCAACTATAGGAAAGGGGCTTAACTCACGAAAAAATGTCATTGGTTAAGCAAATCCACCGATTCATATCCGATACGGCCTCCATATAGCACGCGACGTCCGGACAGATCGCCTTCGGAAACGTCATATAGGAATATGCTTCAGCAATACCATTCTTATCCCTAAAATAATACGCCCACTACGACTCCAGTTAGTTATCACCATTTAGAGTGTGTTTCGTAAAGTCTCAGAAGCCTCTAGAGACTATGTTCGCCCACAAACAACATCTTGTGCCCTGCAAGTTGCCATAACAAGAAACAAAAGGGGTTTGAGGGTTTCTTACGCTCTCACCTCCTTTCGTACGGATCATCTTAGGCACCTCGGAGCCTTCCAGCGCGCAGGCATTCACAAAGTTAAGACCCGAGGTGATAATGAAATTCGCCACGACTGGGGAGTAGAAACGGTAGCTCTGCCGTAGCCAGCGGTCGAATTCTCGCGCCAGGTCGTTGTGGTGTCGACCCTCATCTCCAGCAAGGAACCTCGGCACGAACTGATGCCACTCTTCCGGGTCTTTGTTTGCTCCATCGTCGACGAGGATAGCGAGCCAGGTGAAGATACCCGCGTAGATTCGGACTTCGAGGGGAAGGTTGGGATAGCAGAGCTGTTTTAATAATGTGTGTCAATGATCTCGACACTGGACTTACGCGGGAAGGAGGAAAGACTCACATAGCCGTAATTTGCGCCCGCATGAAACGAATACCATGATTTCGAACCTTCAGGATAAGGGATCCCTGTACGAGCTGCTTCGTGGTGCAAGCCCTCGAACAAGGCACGGTGATCATTTCCTGCCTTGGCGCCCGTGTATCCCACTGCGATGGTCGTGATAGTTAGCGACAGTTTGGGCCCAACACTTGATGTGATATGGATACAGCTCCTGAGAAGACAACAGAAGCCCATCCTAAGACTATACCGAACAGCAAAAATGAACCTACATGCTTTCTCATAATGAACCAGCAACGGTTTGAGCTTGTGCCCAATCTCGCCTGAGGTCGCATGCATCGCGATTGGAGAGATAGCCCAAGACTGCTAGATTCCGGTCTTGTTTTGGGTGTCGTATGAGTCGTTGGTGATTGGAATGGATCGACTTGCTCTGCTCTATTCCTCAAGACGAGGACCCAAGGGAATTTGTCACATCTTTATACAACTACGCGCAACTAAATTTGAGTCCGATGAGTTTATTGACCACATGAGAGAGCCGTCTGTTGAAGATTTTTTTTTTTTTGACATCACCGCAAGGACTGACGACTAATTCGCCGCCAAGGGAGCAAGAACGCCGAATCTACATTAGAATCGTACAGACAAAGTGAGAATATGTTTTCCATTATGCCCGGGACAAAAGTACATCGAGATTGTACCACATCCAATCATCCAGGGCGTTACGAGAATGGCAGTCGTCTTACCAAATTATAGCGGTAAGTAGACAGCTCTAACCACCCGTGGATATCTTAGGTAAAACAGATACTCAGGCGGTCCGTAAGCCTGCATTAGACTCGGAAACCTACTGAGCTGAAGATGGGTTTTACTTAGATCATGGGGACAAAAAGCCGAACTGAAACAGCTTCTAATAGACCATAAGTGTCCACGCCCAGTAATTCATATTATGTGTCGCGGCCTCACCGTCAATCCATTATGCCAGCAACAACGTCATATTCTCGTGCTGGGTGTTCATAGTAGTGCCGTATACCGCTTAACACCGAGTGTCTCGGCCGGAGATGTGGACAAAACACACGTTGTCTCGGAACCCGGGCTCGTCTTGCCGTTTGATGGACAGTCAGTTCATGTGGTTAAAGATTCCAAGGTTCTTGCAGAACCTCTGTGGTCGCGCCGCCACAATCCAACAGCCACAAGTCCGCTCAATGGAAAGCGTAGCCCCACCTGCAGCCCCAGACTGACTATAACTACCTAATCGATAGAAGCTCTCTATCCTCCACCAATCGAAGCACGCGAAAAAAAAGGTCGAAGCTCCACCAACAGCGAAAGAAATTCCTGAACAGCTAAAACATATCCCAATCGTTCAACTAACCCCCAACGACCCTTGTGAGCGGCGTCACGACTTACACTACACAGACGCCTGGGCCTCAATTGGTCGTATATAAGGAGGAAGAGCACAAGAGCTCCGTAAGCAGAAGTCAGAAATCGCCATGTCGAGAGGAGCGCCTCGTGGACGCGGCTTTGGCGGTGGCTTTGGTGGTGGTCGTGGAGGAGGAGGTGGTCGAGGTGGTGGTGAGTTTTTTTCTCTTTCCACACGTTCTATTTCCTTGTTATAGGGCGTAAAACCGTTATCAATTCAACATAAAGGACCCTAGGCAACAGGAAAAAAAAAAAAAAAAACCGTAAAGGGCAAACAACAGGCTAACGCAACCTCGCGATGCACACAGGCCGCGGCGGCTTCGGACAGCGCGACTTCGGCCCGCCGGACACGATCCTCGAGATGGGCAGCTTCATGCACGCGTGCGAGGGGGAGATGGTGTGCTCGAGCATAAGCGCGCAGAACAAGATCCCGCAGTTCAACGCGCAGATCTTCCTGGAGAACAAGACGGCCGTCGGCAAGGTGGACGAGGTCCTCGGCCCCATCAACCAGGTCTACTTCACCATCAAGCCCTCCGAGGGCATCCAGGCCCAGTCCTTTAAACCCGGCGACAAGTTCTTCATCGGCGCCGAGAAGGTCCTCCCCTTCGAGCGCTTCATCCCCAAGCCTAAACCCCCGCCCGGCGCCCCCAAGGTCAAGAAACCGAGTCGTGGTGGAGGAGGATTCGGCGGTGGACGAGGTCGTGGCGGGCCTATTCGTGGAGGTGGTCGTGGAGGATTCGGTGGTGGACGGGGTGGTCCTTCGAGAGGGGGCCGTGGTGGTTTCGGAGGTGGTAGGGGCGGTCCTCGTGGCGGTGGCGGCTTCAGTAGGGGAGGAGGCGGTGGTGGATTCGGTGGCCGAGGACGGGGCGGAGGTGGCTTCAGCAGAGGAGGACGATAGACGATACCCCTGGTTTCAGCTTCTCCTCAGTTGTTCTTCTTATCATATCACACACACACTTCACATGTATGGCTTATGCGGTACGGGAAATTGGCGTTTCGGGATCGGTTCATTTTGCTCGCCTGCTTGCTCTACCTGAACTCGTTTCGGCGAGGAAAGGCTTGTTTAAGAAGAAGAAGAAGAAGAAAAGAAAATTGGAAAGGAATCTTGTCAAATCACGCCTGTTTCACAATTATTGGAAGAATGAAATCTGCTGGCTTGAAGGAGCTGAAATCGTTATCGTTCAGGATGTGTTCCGGTCGACATAGATATTAGAGACTGATTGACACAGCACGGTCATAATATGCAAGCTTCCTACAGCTTCCATTCTAATTCAAACAGACAACATCACATATTGACAAACTCTTCCTACCTCACACTTACAAGTCGACTAAAATTCGAAGCTACCTAGTGAACAAAAATACTCGTTTCATTGCTAAGTTCTGCCTATCATTTTCTCCCCCCTTTTCTTCAACGTAGTCCCCAAAACAGCCTGGTTTCCATTGCGCTTGTACACAAGAAAGACCCGTTCACATATCCAACAACCCGGATATAAAAAACGGGGACAAAAGGTATAATGTAACTCGTAGCAGACAGAAAGAAGAAACACAACACACAATATCGCGTACAGAACCCGAGTGAGTAATCAATCAATGGGTAAGAGTAGACAGACAGAGACAGAGAGAGAAGAAGCCAACGCAAGAATTCGAACATTCGAACATCGGACATAGTTCGGTTGGTGTATGGACTAAGGAAAAGACAAAAAACACATCCCTCAATCTTCAATACTAACAACTTGCAGGGGTATCCTATCCTTCCATCCACGAGAGACTCAAACCCCGCTGCTCTGCGATCGTTGCTCGATTGTCTGTCAATCTGTTTTGTAGCAATCCCAATCAACTAAATAACCAACTCTCAAAAATATCATCTTAAGCCAGAGGTGTTCCACCAGGTGTACTTCGCGGGTACTCTCCCGGCACATGTGGCGTACTGTTGTTACGTTGACCACCTGGTCGAGTTTGCCCGTTCATCATGCGCGGGGCTTGCTTTAGGGAGCCGTTCGCCATCCCAGCGAACGCCGGGGGCTGAGGAGCGTCGAACGGGCTGGAAAGACCGGAATCTTCGCTCAGACTTGCGACGCTGTTCCTTGAGGGCTCCAGCATACTGGCAGGGATTGGACCGGCTACGACAATTGGGGCGTTCGATGCCCGTCCTGAGTTGAATTGCTGCGCTTCCAGTGGCTCGCCGCTGTAAGGGTTCACACCATCTTCTCTTGCCGCGTGATCGATCATAACCGCGTGACTCGGAGCTTGATCGATTTTGATGCTCGAGGTATTTCCGTACGATTGACCAACTTGCTGCGAAGGATAGTTGCTGGGGTAATGGTCACCGATACCACTACCGGGAAGCGCTCCTGCGGCGGCGATTGCGCTGTAGTCTGAATTGGCACCATTCATCGATGTTTGTCCCATGTTTGTCCCATGTTCTACAAACCCGACTCCAGAACTAGTGGGCGATTGCGGCACAAGTAAGCCCCGTTGTGCATTGACCTGGATATCGGATGGGAATCGCCCACCTGTATGGGATTTATTCTGGAACGAGTCCTGGCGAGAGCTCGGTATAGAGACTGCCGGGTCGGCCGAAAACGGTACGTCATCTTCTTCATCGACCATGCCATCGCTACTGATGCTACGTTGGGACGAGCGTGAATAGGTCCGAGCGTGGCCCCGGACAAAATTGCTGAGTTCTTCGGGAGACTTCTCTGTAAGGGCCTTGATATCCTCATACCAAGCCATCATGGTATCGTGACTCTCAGCTCGGAAAACCCAGGTATGCCCCCGATGCATCGTTCCTGTTTGTCTTCCTTTTACTATGAATTTGTTGGAAGACCCACCCTCTGTCGAATGAGAACCGAGCTTTTGTTCAGGAAGGTAGAGCGACATGACCGGGGGTCCTGTCTTGTCTGCAGTCTTGAATTCGTGAAGGTGCGTTGGCGAGAGCACGTACCTATCTCTTGTTAGCACTGCCCGTCACGTCATTGTACGTTACATACCATCCTGCCGAGTAACTCTTCAAATATTTGCTCTTACGCTCGAGCAGGCCAGCTCGGATTTCTTGACACGCGTAATGGTCCTGGCCTGGGTAGTGAATGTGTTCCGCTGTCCTGATCGGGAGCTCTGGATCTACGAACTGGGAATCCTTTTGGATAAAATTAATCCATTCGCGGTCTTTGGGCATAGCGATAGGGCCAGTTCGGAGTTCATCAACTGCACCGTAGCCAGCATCCGCTTCCCTCTTAAGGATACCAGCATAGGCGTTGTATGACTTCTGAATTTCGCCAACAACGATAGATTCTAATTCTCGACCAGAAGCCTCCAAGTTCAGATAAGCCTAGAGACCGGTATAAGTATTAATTTTCGTTTTGTAACCAAGAGAAATAACATACCTGGTGTAGATAATTTTCTTCATCCAGCTGTCGCTCAACTTGTCGATCAACCGCTAGCCTCAAAAGGTAAGGATCTTGCTTGCCAGTTGTCATGGAAGGGTCCAATTCATTGTGGCCCAAAACGTCTTGAAGAGCCTTGACGGCTTTCCTCGTTCCATCTATCTCCTTCTCAACCGAGTTTTTAAAATCTCCTGACAAGCTCTTAATCTCCTTCATCTTCTGGTTCAGATCATTTCTCAATCCAGTCAATGAAAGAATGACGTCTCCCTCGATTTCCTTGGCTTTGTTTGCTTCTACGATGGCTGCCTTGTGGTAATTCCCGAGTATTTGTAATGCCTCGCCCAAGCCCTCGGAGGCTAAGAATCCCGGCGGAGTAGAAATGTTATTGCAGACATTGGCAAGCTTCACCAGTGACTTGGAGCGATGTTCGTAGTGGCTTTGTATTTCTCTAAAATATGCGATCAGGTCCTTGAGGATCTTCCGCCAAGCTGATAGATGATAATGACATTAGCATGAACCCAAGAAAACACAGGAACATAGGCAAATCACTCGACATCCGGATTCATTGATAACTTACATTGAAACCTCTGGGCTAGAACTTCGGTGGGTGCGCCTGAGGTAGGAACGGGACAATAAAAGGCGCTATGGATCTCGTCTGACTGATGCGAGCTCTGTAGCGCCAAACTTCTCACACTCCCAGCTTTCATGCTCCTCCGACTGCTGCTCCGCTTCAAGCTGCCGCTGCGGCGCAACGAGTTCTTCTTCTTAAGCGTATTGCCTCTCGACAACGAGATTCCGTGAGCACTCGCGTTATCGCTGGTGGCGATCTCGGACCGCGAGTAGGTGGAATTGGCATGCTGTACGTTCGGACTCTGTGATCGTTGTCGCTGCTGCTGCTGCTGTTGGTATGGGTGCTGGGCGGCAGATGGTCCATCGACGATAGAGCCGCCTCTCACACTGGCGTCCCATTCTTCATTGAACTTAGGCTGCCGGCTATCAACCGGAACAGGTGAGGCTATGTGAGCGTTGGCCAGGGTATTAGACAGGGTCTGATCTTGGATAGCCATATCTTGCGACGGATAGGAAAAGTAGTTGGCAGAGGGTGGTCGCTGATGCAAAGATGCAGCACCAGTTGCGAGGCCTCCGCCGTCGAGAGGGGCCTGGGTAGACATAGTGCGTGGGGCGTAACCGCCTGCTTCAGTAATCGGGATCGGAACCAGCTCGTGGGTAAACCGGCTTGGCTGGGTTGTTTACTAGCGAGATGCGGTTCGGTGCTCGAGGGATGGCGTGGTGGCGGGGTATGAATAGAGAATAGATACTCTAGAGTTTGCGGTAGCGGATGAGGCAATGCAAGTGATACTGAACTACCTAGGTTTATGCTGAAGCCTGTTTAGTAAGAGCATGTGATGCGACTATGAGGTTACGTGCAAGACGGTAAAATGCTGATAGCATTGATTACGGATGTCGTTGGTGGTTGCAATGCTTGTGAAAGTGGTCTAATGGAGCACGGACGGACGTACCTAATGCTATATCTTCGTCGCAGCACCAACCAGGCAGCCGTGAGCTTGGTGTAAGAATACCTGCAGAAGAAGAAAAGGGTAGAGAAGGCAGACTTGGCAACTAGGTAGGTAGACGGGTGGTCTAGTTAGATAGGATAAGTAGAATATATTAATCAGCAGCGTTGTTGCTGGACAACAGTAGCAAAGAGACACGCGTTGGGATGAACAAGTGGCAGCATCACAAGCTGGAGCTCGTTGGTGTTGCTGTGTGCTGCAACAGGATGATGGGCTTGGAGGGGAATCTCGCCAAAGATGTATCGGATTGGGATTGGATGACGAGGATGCCTGTTGTCGTCATCTCTCTTTTCGCCGGCACCCTGGCCGACGCCGTCTCTTTGGCTTGTCCCAGTCCGCCAGCCCCAGCGCTATCCGCTTCGGGTAAAGCCCGGTCTTTCGAATTGTCAATCGGGTGCCGCGAGTGCTGCGATGACGTAGCCGTATCAGCTCTTCTACCACTTCTGTTGTTCCCCCTCCTTTGGGCAGAAGCTCAGCTACCATCCAACTCCACTTGGTCATACCATTCCCAGCGAGGCCCTAACCGAATATCTTCTTGGCCCCTTTTTTTCATGGCAATGTGAAGACAAACTAGGAAGGACTACACCTCCAAGTTTATTCAAAGTTTGGTACTAAATCTAGCGTCTAGATCTTAATCTAGTTATTGAGCCTAAGGGGTTGAAAGCTTGGCATTAACTCACCACCAAGGCGAAGATCTGTTATGCATATTACGATATTTAAACACACAATGACGGGGCTAGAATCTCGGATCTTTTGGTCCTTGCTCGGGACTCATGCTCTTAATTAATTATATTGGACTCAATGTCGTAACATTTCCTTATTCATTATGTTCAGTCGACGCTAACAGTACGGACTAATCGTAGGTCCAAAAGCTCCGCCCAGCCGCTTCATACCATTCATGCTTGCTTCGTGACCTGCGTTGTGTACGCCATAGAGATATCTATCCCTTAAACTCATCCTCGCCAGTATAACGCCTAGCTAAAATCACCTCTTCTTCTAGAACAGGGCTCACTACAGTAGTAATCAAATATTATACGACCTGCCTCTTCTTCCCAAGCACCGCTACTTAGAGGCGGAACCAGTCTCCTCCGAAGCCGCGGAGACTGCCTTAAACCTGCCCTTGCGCCGCGGAGGCGGCGCCTTGGGCGGGATCTTCTTAGGCGGGGTCCCGTTCACGTTCACATGCTGTACCGTGGGCACGCACGGATTTCCATACCTATGTTTGGGTACTTCGGGAGGTATCTTCTTTGCTCTGTTGGGTGTTGGTGCCACCAGCTTTGTTCCGATGGTCATCACTTCGACAGGCGATAAGTCGGTTTCGGCTTCACCCTCTGCTTTCCGACTTCGCGTCTGCACTCCTGGCTTTTCCTTGACTTCGGCCACGTCAACAACACTAATGTTACTGGCGGTGTCTGTGGGCGAGAGACTGATCCCGAGAGATCTCCGAGCAATCTCCCCAGCGCTGTTCTTGTCGTCCAGAAGCCATTTCACTTTTGCTACACGGTCCACCAGTCGCAACGTCGTCTCGTCTGCCGCCTCGAAATGCGTGTTTCCCGTACCTGCTAACAGCTTGATAACCTTCTGTATTTCCTTCTTTTTATAATGTGGAGGTTGGCTGAGCGGCGTGTGTGCAAGCAACGGGTACATCACTCGGAGATACGTGTGTCGCAAAGACATTAACTCATTTGGCAAGTCCAAAAGGTTGCGAATGATGACATCGAGGAGGACATGAAGGTCGTTCGTGTAAAAGTATTCGTAGGTGGCTTTCGTGGTAAACAGAAGGTACAGCAGCTTGAGAATCAGTAGCTGCATCGACGTCTCCGTTTCGCGGTTTAGCAGGAGTATGAGATTTTCGCCAAACGTTTTGTAGTGTGTCCCGAAGAGACTTAGACATTTGACGACTCTATTGGTCAAGGGAACGGTGAGCGGGTTGGGATCAGCGACAGCTGTAGCCGAGGCAACCATGTACTGCTCATTCAAAACCAGCTGCTTCGGTGTAAGTCAAGTGCTAGCTAACAGGACATGCAGTAGCAACCTACCAAAACTCGAACGATGGGGTAGTGGTATGGATCGTTGGCATCGTCGGATAGCATCTCGGTAAGCTCGAACAGGTAGCTTACAAAGTTGTCGTCGACATGTATGAGGTCTTGGACACGTAGTTTTTGGATTCGTGACATCTCATAGATCAGCTCGAGTAGCAGCCGGTGCAAGGGGCGGTCGTCCTCTTTGTGATCGTTGATTAACTCTATGAGGCGATGGAAACAACTCTCTTCGATCATCATTCGAAACGTTGTCTCGTTCGCCCTCCCGTCGAGCAGCAGGAAGCTAGCTATGGGATACAGGTGTGCGGTCTCGTCATCTTGCAACAGGCTGTATATGATCTGGGTCCGCACATATTCTGCATTGGCGATGAAGAGACTGCCCTGCAGGAGATGCTGCGAGCAGACCGCTACGTCGTCTTCGGAGAGGGCGAACTCGGTACGACATCTCGAAGCGAGGGAGAGCCATATGCGTAGGGCGTCGTCGATGGTTTCGTAAGCGTGCGAAGCACACTGCGTGGCAACGATGTTGGAAATTTCTGAGGCACACGCGAGTCAGTCGGTCGTAGCTAGACGCGACGAGCGCGACGCAGGCATGCGGGCACCAAATAAGGCAGGAAACATACGCACCGTTCCATAGCTGCTCCTCATTCTCTATGTCTACATGTTCGCTGTCTGGACCGGCCATGGTATTGCGGGGAGGGCTGGCCGGCGGGGCGGGCCGGTCGCTTCATTCCGAATGACGAGTGCTGCACATGTGTACGTTGGCGCGGATACGAGATTACAAGAAGGGATCTTCGACCTTGTTTTCAGGGCTTCGACCGCGCGCGTTAGCTTTATTCAACAAGCACAGCATGTAGACGTTGTGTGAGGATCGGTGGCCGGCGGTAACATCGAGCGCCCTTCAAGATGAAGTGAGCGTTGTTGCGATAGATAGAAAGATGAGCCCCAAGCCGCAATGCTCCCTGAAGAGGTTCCAACCTGTTTTACTAAATGCCAAGAGTGCAATAAACTGGGCTTAGCGTGCCCGCCGCTATTTCTCAAGCTCGGCTCAGCCTATCTCTTTGCCTGCCGTCTCGTCTCATTACATAAAGAGGGGAGAAAAGTGGAATACCGGGGCCGCACGTACACCCTAGATACATCCAAAAATACATGTATGATGGAAAATGCTCGGATAATAAGATTATTGGGTGTATCTCGGGTATATCTACATGTAGCTGTGCGCGCTGCCTCGCTATTTCGATTTTCTCCACCTTTTATGTATTAAGCCGAGACGGCAGGCAAAGAGATAGTTACCTAGTCAGGTGACTGAAGAGGTACATTTATGCATTATTTATGCAGAGACAAACGGTCCTAAAACAGTTGAGTTTAGTTTAACAGTCAACGAAACAGGCAACAGCGAGAAACCATCCGCAAAAACAGAAACAGAAACACACAGACAGACAGAAATAGACGCAGACGCAGACGCACCGAGGGTAGATTCTTTCCAAAGAAGCCGGTACAATGGAAACGGGGTCACCGTCCGCCGCCTGAGCGCCTGAGCAAGGATCCATGAAACCTGCAATGCCCGCCCGCCGCTGCTGTATGTATACTACGTAGATAAATACTTCCTTCCTTACATACCTAGGTACCCTTTCCTTCCTTACCTTAAAATCCAATAGGTAGCACGCGAGAGGGACCGAAAAACACCGCAGGCTGGGGCGCGTTTGTGCGTGGAACGAGACCGGGGACAGACGGACGGGGGACCAGATGATGGGGGGAACGTACACTACTATGTACTTACTTACACATCCTGTATACAGTACTTGCTGCTTCCTTCTTCACCCTTCACCTCTGACATGCGTCCATCATCCCATTCGGCCTCCGCTCCCAGGGATGGTGGGCGATGGGGTGGGCTGGTCTACGGTGTCGGCCGGCGTGCATCGATGGCCAGCCAGCCAAGGCTACTACTTGTGTAGATAGATAATATATGGATCATGATTTCGGCCTCGCAAATCGCAACTGTACGCACACTACGCCATGCAAGACCCGAACAACACGGAGTTGACGCGTTCGGATCGGGCGCCGTCGGCCCACTGCATATATAGAAGGACGTCATAGCCCAATGCAATGCCGGTAGACTTCAACAGCTGGACCACCATTAATCAATCTGAGGCTCTTGTCACCTCTGGGCAGAAGTTGAACTGCGGCATGTTATAATAACGTAGGGGTGGGGGTTCGAGGTAGGGGTTCTCTTCTTCATACCTACCTCTAGATACTGCGTACAAGCACCGGATTGTACAGACCTCGACTCGTTCAACCCCAGGAACGCTTCGAGAGCCTCGGCAAAAGGTCGCTATATCATGTCGACGTATCTACCGGTAGGTATCAAACTGCGAGATCCAAAGCAGTTGAATGGGGAAGCAGCAGCTTAACCCCAACACGGCTCGCCCACGTGCTGTTTCTTAGTTTTTAACCAATTTTTGCAAGATCTAAATCGAGGGGCTGTAATGTAGGAAGCAACAGAGATTGACAAGCACGACAAAGCTACCTAATATTAGTATATTGTAAGCCGCAATCCCCGTTGAATCCTGCGCCCTTAAGCGATATCACGATCAGAACCCGAGCTTCGCGAGCAACATGTAAAGCTACATGTGCATTTTCGCATCGCTTTACCTTAGCTTTAGTGTCTTTTATAACCTCGGTAGTATTTATATTATATTGTTTTAGGTGAACATAGTAAGCTTATTTTCCTTGTTATAGAAGAGGCACTACTGCTGCAGTCACAATAAACGCGACGATTTCTGGTATGATTAACTACGACAACTTTGTGACGACATGGACCCAAAATCGAAGTTGGCTTGTAGGAAACTAGTGCCCAGGAAAAAGGAAAAAGTCTAGTTTTATATATTTCTAGAAAGCTTTTGCTACAACTCCGAGCAGCAAATTATTGCCGCCGAACTGGTTTAGAACGAGTTATTTAAGAAACTCCTGAAAATTTACGGTTGCGAAATATGAAAATGATATGCGATTCATTCTGTATTATCGGAATTAAGGGGGACAGGATTTGCCACCCGATGATTCTTTGCCACATAGAAACATCGTGGCACTCTCTTATATATATAAACCATACTTCACTTTTTACTCTCAGCTCGAGGAAGAGAAAATACAAGACATACCTCCTGTTTTCTGACAGCTGTCCTGCCGTTTGTTTGTTTTTCTGTAGCCTTCTTTACTCTCTTTTCTCTAGTAACCCCACTGTCCGAACTGTAATTATCATTGGATACGACATTTCGGCAAGCCCTAATATCCTGTCTACACGACATTTCTAGCCAATTAGTAGTACCGTCGTTGTCAATATCAACTTTTAGGCAATGTTATACTATAGCCTTATTTTGACATTTTATCTTTTAAGTCAAAACCCAATCTGGTAGGTTCCCCTACATTGATTTCGAACCTCAACCCCACTCCATTTTCCCCTGCCTCGCCGTCTCCGGTACTTTCAGCTTGGGATTTCCTCTTGCCCTCCCACTATCCCATTTTAATCGTGTGATGGTCAAACGACTCCCGCAGGTTTTCCTGGATTGTTTGATCTCCGTTCCACAAAGGGAAGGTACCGCTGCAGATAGTACTTCCCGCTAGAAGAGCCATGAAGCTCGCGATCGAGCATGGGTTTTGAGGTAAAAGGCCCTTTAGTTCGGTTGTGTTAGGGATACTGCCTCGAGTACTACCATGCTTGCGAACAGTATCTGTAGCACTGACTTCGAGGTGAAGTCGACGGTAAGACACGACACGAGGCCGTTGGCTTTCCCGCTCACCAGTTGTTGGCTGGCGATGTTGTGATCCGGAGATTCCTGGAAGACTGGAGTGTTCATGACCTGTGCCATGTATCAGGTACATAAGTCACCTATTGCTTTCTTGAGGGTCCCGCTATTGCCCGGGCTCGTCATGGCCTCTACATTTTCCCTCGTTATGCGGTAGGACAAGTGGTTAAAAAAAGGGTCAACGAGCGAATTAATGCCACCTATTGTCAGCTCGATTTGTACAAACCGACCTACAAAACAGACATTGCCAGCTGCAGGCAGGTGTGTTGGTCCTGTCCTAACGCAATACTTGCCTCAAACCCTCCACCATGGGACAAATGTCCACGGCCAGACAAGAGACGCCCCAGAAGTACAAGCCAGTGGTGACCGACACGCGACCAGAATCATCGTAAGGTTGCTCTGTCCGGACCACCGTGATGGGCTATACTGCTGTCGTCGAAGCCCATGTGCCAAGCCGGCCATAACCGTTCACTTTAGGGATCGATCACTGCTCATTATCCCTCTTTAACAAGAGTCTTCAGCTGTCTTCTGCTTGCGGATATGACATGAACTTGCTCGTACTTTATATATCTCTTGTAACGCCGGTTTATGTTCTTGTATATTACCTCTTTACCAGGAAATACTAATGCTTTAAGCCCAGAGGGTTGGATTACCGCGAAAGAGACACTGCTGAAGTCACGACGGCGGTGCAGATGTACGCAGTGGTAAAGGAGTACGGGCTGTCTCATCTCCTGAGCCTGGCTATGAGCGAGTGTCACACAAGACTATCGCGAAACAATAATCAGGAATGTATATAAATAGTCTGCATATGCTGCTATCCGTACTTGCGGGGTAATCCTGCCAATAAGGTAGTAGCTCATGAAACCGGTGAAGACTCTCTGAGTTTCTACTCCTCAAGAAGCATGAGGGGGAGATATTCAGAGGTCTATAAAAGGCTGGAGATCTCGCCGACTCGAAGGAGAGGTTTTGGATCTCCATAGGTCCTTTGAAGCCATAATTGATTATTTCATATTGCAACCCCCAAAGCACTTAAACCACACAAGCCCTTGTGACAGAGAGATAGAAAGACTCGGTAGCCATCCACAAGTGATTCGGGTTCTTGCTTGGAAAAGGAATGTAAATTTCCTAAATGCCTTGTTTAGGACCATCCCTACGTTGTCGTAGTACTAACATAATACTAGCCCATTAAAAGCCCTTTAATAGTCTAAATCTATACTACCTCCGTATCACAAGTAAGAAGAGCTTAAGTTAAGTACAACAATAATAGTCTTAATAGTAAGTATAATATTTATTATATAAAACTAAAGCTTAAAAAAAGGAAGAAATAAATTTATAATAAAGATAAAAATAATAAGTTAATATTTAATAGCTTATAATGATTAAAAGTATAACATAATAATTATTTTTTTTTTAATATAAATTAGCTTTAATTTATAATATAGTTTTAATTAATTAATTTAATTAATATTATAAAATTATTTAAATTTTAATTTATTAATAAATTAATTATATAATATTATAATTATATAAGTATAATATTTTTATATACGTATAATTATTAAATAATACGTATTAATTTTATTATTAACTTATGTTAAATTTAAAATATAAAAAAGCATTTAACTTTTATACTTTATTTTTTTTTTTTTTTTTTTTTTTTAAGTTTTATAATTTTATATTTTTTTTTTTTTTTTTTATATTACTTTTATATACTTTTTTTAAGCTTTTTTTTTTTTTCTTTTATATTTTTTTTTTTTTTAATTTTTTTT
>VFLP01000111.1:0-53578 GCA_007182795.1 Xylaria flabelliformis
TTATAAATATTATTAATATATAAAAAATAATTATAATTAATATTATATTTATTATTAATATTAATTAAATTAATATTATTATTAATTAATTTATTAATAATATTAATTAAAATTAAAAAAAAAATTAAAAAAAATATTAATTATATTTAGTTTAACATAATTATAATAAAAATAAATAAAAATTGCTTATTAATTATTAATAATATAGTTAATATAGCAAACGTTTTTAAAACTATTAAATAATTATTAACACTTTTAAAAACTTTTAAAAAAATGCTTAAAAATATAGTTAAAAAAAACGTAACTGTAACAAACGCAGTAGCTAATTTTAACGCGCTTAATAACCATTTTATTAAACATACTAATATTAAGTTAAACTATAACGCTTTTTAAGCAATAGCTATATAAAAGTTAAAAATAAAATAATGCTTTTAATTAATAAAACAAATTTAAAATAACAAAAAAAAGATTTAAAAATTTAAAGCTACTTTATAATTAATAAAATTAATAAAAAAAGCAAAAAAAAATTTTTTATTAAATATTTAAATAAAAAAAATAAACAAGCTTTTATTTATTTTATAATTTATAATAATATAACTATTTAAAAGCATATTAATAAAAATATAATAGTATTTTAATATTAATATTATAAAATAAAATTTAATAATAAAACTAAATTTTTTATATATTATATTTTTTATTAATATTTTTAATTAAAGCTAAAAATAATTAATATTAATAAAACTAATTATATATAATTAAAACTATTAAAAATAGCTTTATTTATAATAAATAACGTTTTTAATATTATTATAGTTTAACTTTAAATATTTAATATAAATAATATTATAACATTAGCTTTTTATACTTATTTAATAATAAATGCTTATATTAAAAACAATTTAATAAAAACAATAGCATATTTTAATACTAGCTACTTTATAATATTAGCTAACTTTAAATAAGTGTTTATTTTTATATTAAACATTAAAATTTAAACAAAACAATATTTTATTATATATAATATTAAAAAATAAATTATTTTTATTAAATAAATTATTATTTTATTTATTTTTTAAAGCATTATTAATAATAATATTAAAAATAGTTTATTTAAAATTATTACTTAATTAATTAATAACTTTAAACTAAATATGCTTTTTAAAACAAAATTTTAAATTAAATATTAAATTAATATTAATTTTTTTAGCTATATAATAATAATAAGCTTTTATAAAAACTTTATAATATTTATTAATATTATTTATAAAAATAAGCTTATTTAATAATAAGCTATAATAATAATAATAATAATTATTTTGTTTTATATAATAATAATATTTTTAATTAATTATATTAACTTATTAAAGCTAAATATAAAAAAATTTAAATACGATTATATTTTTAAACTAAAAATAAATAACGTTATAATAATAATATTATTAATAATAACTTTTAAAGTAATACTTTTTTTTAATTATATTAATAAGCTAATTTAAATTTAATATAAAATAAAAATAAGCATTATTTTTAATTATTAATAAAAAAAATATTTTATTATAACATAAAATAAAGTTAATATAATAATAATAGCTTTTATAACATTAATAGCTAACTTTATAAATAAAAGTATAATTAATATTATTAAACAAAGTTTATAGTTAGCTAAAAAATTTAAGCTAATAAATAATATTATATACGCTTTTATTTTTAATAACGTTATTAAAAAAAACGTTTAAGCAATTATTAAAAGTAATAAGCATAATATAATAAAAATGCTACTTTTGTTTAACGCTTAATAACTTAAGGACTTCTTTTTTATTTAAATAAAAAACAGAGTATATATATATATAATTAACCTTGCTTATATTAAGCAACTTAAAGCACTTTTAAAGAAATATAAAACATAACACATTAAAAATATTATTAAAATGGACAAAAAAAAATATAATATATATAAAACTAATTAATAGTTAATAAAATTAAATTAGTACTATTATTTAATTATATATATTAAAAATTAAAAATTAAAAACTTATAAACGAAATTTTTAATAAAATATATATTAACAATAAAATAAGTTATATAATAAAACTAATATTATTTAATTACTTAATTTTTATAATATAATATATTATAAATAGTAAAAAAAAAAGTAAAATAATTATTAATTTATAATTATTAAATAAAGTTATTATTTTAAACTATTATTTATTATTAATATTAAAAGTTATTATTATAAAAATATAAAAATATTTATTTATTATAATTATAAACTATTAAAATTTTTTTTACTAACTTTTTATATAATTAAGTTATTAAAACTATATAATAATTATATTATTATAAAAACTAAAAGTTTTTTATATTATATTAATAAGTTTTTAAAACAGCTTAAGTTTTATATAACGCTTTATAAATAAAAAGTTATTATTTTATACTTAATATATAAAAGCATATATTAATAATATTATTATTTACTTTAAAACTATTAAAAAATATATTTAATATTTTAAAGCTATATTAAATATATATAATTTTATTAATTTTAGTTTAAGCTTAATTAAATTTTTTATTAAATATTTTATAATTAAATTGCTAAAATTTTTAATAAATAGCTTTAATATTTTAATAATTAATAATAAAATTAAAATAATTATAAAGCTAAAGCAACCGAAAATATTAACTAATTTAAAAATATATATAAAAATAGTTAGTTTTTTATATAAATTTATTTTTTAGTACTAATAAAAACTTTTATTACTTTAAAATAAAAAAATAAAGCTATTAGTTTAAGCTTATATTAATAACGTTATTTTAAAAATATTTATAGCATAAAAATAATAAATAGCTAAAATAAAATTTAAACTAATAATTTTAAAAAAGTAAGCTTTTTAAATTTTATAGCAGTAATTAATTAAAATAAATTATTTTATATATTAAAATTTATTATATATTATATTTATAAAACTTAATGTTTTATATAAAAAAAGTTATAACGTTATAATATTTTATATAAATAATAAATAAAATAACTAATATTTAGCTATAAACTTTATTTATTTAATTATATTTTTAAATAAAATATTAATAAAATTAAAAAAGTAATATTTTATAATAAAACTAAAAGTAGCTAGTTTTATTTAAATATATTATAACTTTAAAGTTTAAGTTTAATTATATATTATATTAGTTATTATTTTTATTAATTATAAAGTTATATATAATATTAATAATTAAATTAACTTTTAATTAATTAATAATATTAAACTAAATATAAAGTTTATAATTATAATAATATATTTATTATAATTTTATTTAAACGTTTAATATATTTTAAAACATGTTAATTTTGTTTTAAACATTTTTTTATAGCTTTTAACTATGTTAAACAAACATAATAAAGCTATTTTTTATAATAAAAAGCATATTATATTAAATAATATTATTAATAATATTAACTATTTAATTAAAATAAAAGTTTTAATTAATAAAATATAATAATAAAAACTATAAAATTAATATTAAACAAACTATAAATTTATTAAAATTATTAATAAAATTATATAATAATAATATATAATATAAAAAGCAACAAATAAAAAAAATAAAAATATAATAGCTTATATAAAAAAACTTTTTATATTATTTTTTTATAAATTATTAATAACTTTTTATATTTTATATATGTTAATAAAAAATAATAACTTTATATTTTAAAAATATATAAAAACGAAATTTTATATGTAATATATAATAAAAAACATTATTTTAGCTTAAAACGTATATTTTATGTTTTATAAAGCTTTATAATTTATAATATTTTTAAATAAATAAAAAAATACTAAAAATATTATTTTTAATATTTAAATAATATAATAAATTAATAAAAGCTATTAAATAAACTTAAACTAATATAAAAGCTATTAATTTTATATTATATTATTATAATAAACTTTATTATTAGCTTATTAAAAATATTATTAAAAAGTAGCTTTTAATATATAAATAGCTTTAATATATTTAACGTAATAATAATAATAACTTATAAGTTTAATAAAAAATATTTATTTATACTTAAAAATATATGCTATAATATAATAAATTAAGCTATAATGTTAATAAAATTATTATTTTTATATAACTAAAATATATTGCTTAAAATTATTTTTAATAAAAACTTAAAGTTTATATTTAAATTTTAATAAACGTTATAAACATAAATAAAAATAAAATTAACTATATTTATAAGCTATTATATATAAACTAATAATTTTAGCAAATAATAAAACTAAAACGTAAAAATTGCTATATAATACTATTTAATATATAAACTAAAAATATTTTAATTAAAAATTATTTTAACACTTTAATATAATTTTAATAATAATAAATTTATAATATTAAAACGTTCTTTAAATAAAATAGTTTTTAAATTTTAATTATAAAGCTTTTTATTAATATTAAAAATATTTAAACATATTTTAAATTTTATATTATATTATAAATTATATTAATAAAATATTAAAAACGTTATATAATTTATAGCTATTAATATTAAAATTTATTATAATATAAAATATAACTTTATATAATTTAAAATTAACAATAAAATATTCTTAAAATTATATAAAAAATATAATTTTTTTAATAAACTACTTAAAAAATAATCTTTATAGTATATTAAACTATTTATTATTATAAACAAAATTAAAAAATTAGTTTATAAATTTAACTTTTTATATTATTAAAAAATATATAAAATAATATTAATAATATATTTGTTTTTTACGCTAAAAAAAAGTAACTTATTTAAGAAATAATAGCTATTATTAATATTAATTATTATTAAAAACAATAATAATAATTAAATTTTATATAAAATTAAAGCTATTTTTAAAAAATAAGTTGTTTATATAAAAAAACATTTATTATTAAAATATTTTATAAAATAAAAAAGATTTAAAAATAAATATAATAAATAATATTTACGAATACTACTTATAAAAAATATAGCAAATTTAATTTAAAAATATAATAAAAAGCACTTTATAACTTTAAATAAACTTAAAATTAAAAAAGCTATTAATATTATATAAAATAACATTTTTTTATAAATAATTTAAATTATTTAAAACTAAAAAATAATTAACGTTATTTTTATTATTAATATATATATTTTTATTATAAAAATATTATTAAAAATATTATTTATTAAAAAAATATAAATAAAACTAAATAAACATAAATAATATAATTTAAGCAACTTAAAATTAATAATTATTTCGTTTTATATAAGTCTGTTTTTTTAATTTGCTTTTTTTTTATTTTATTATTTTTTTAATATATTTTTTTATACTTTATTATTTTTTAATATATTTTTATATTTTTTACCTTTTTAATTATAATATTTTTAAATAAATAATATTTATAAGTAAATTATATTTATAATATAATAAAACATAATAAAAACAAAGTATAAAAAATAAATAATTATTTTAATAATAACTAAATAAATTAACTTATTAAAGTAAAAGTTTTAAAATTAACTTTTAATTATAAAGTTAACTTTTAAATAATATTATTAGTATATAATAAAGTAATAAATTAAGCTAGCAATATTATTATTAAAATAATATTTATAATATAAGCTAATATAAATTAAAAAAGTTTTTTATTTAAAAAAAAAGGTTATATTTATAAACGTAATTAAATTATAGCTATAAATAATAAAAATATTATAAAAACAGCAACTATTTTAAAAGCTTATTAAAAAGTTATATTTAAACAATATTTTATTTAAAAAAATAATAATATTTATAAAATAGCTATATATTTATTAATTATTATATTTAATTAATAATTATTTAAGTAATTATTTTATACTATAGTAAAAAAGTAGTTTAAAATAATTATTACTTATTATAAAAAAATAAATTATGCTTTAATTATAATATATTTTAATATGTTTTAAAAAAAAAAAATTAAAACATTTTATATTTTTAATAGCATAAAATATAAATTTAATACTTTTTTTAACGTAATTAAAATCCTTTTAATTTAAATAAAACTTATTTATTTTATTTTAGTTAATAATATTATATAAGTTTTTAAATATTAAATAGCTTATTATAAATTTTATTTTAATTTAATAATATAAGTTATTTTATTAAATAGTTTAAATTTTAATAATATTAAAGCTGTATTAATTATTTATAGCTAAATTTAACGTAATATTTTTTAATATAGCTAAACTAAAAATAATATTATTTTTTAAAATAAAAAAATTGTTATAATATAAGCTTTATAATATAATTTTAACTTATTAAAACTAAATATTATTTTAAACATATTAATAACTAATATTTTTTATTATTTAAATAAATATAATTAAAAAGCAAACAAAATTAATATTATTTTTTAATTATAATATAAAACTATAAAAAACGTTTAAAACTTTTATAACTTTAATATAATTAGCTATAATAATATAAACTTTTTATATAAAAACATTATTAATATATTAAAAGTAATAAAAGCTATTATTAATATATTAATTATTTATATTAATATTTATAGTTTTTATAGCTTTAATAAAATTAATAACTTTTAATTATAATTATTTAATATTATAAAAAAAATTAATAAAATATAAAATAACTTAAAAATTTATATTAAATATATAATAATTATTTATATAAATAAAATATTAAATAAAACTATTAAAAATTTAAAATATTAAAAACTATTTAATAAATTATATTAATTTATTAACAAAAAAATTTATTATATTTTAACTTTTTTTAAGTTTAAGCATATAATATAATAAATAATATAAAACAATAATTTATTACGTAATATTACGTAATAAAATAATATATAAAAATAGCTAATAATATTATTAATAACGTTATAATAACTATAATTTAATAAAATAAAAAAAAAAAAAAAAATTATTCTTTATAAACTATTAAATCTTTTAATATTTTAAACTTTTTATTATAATAATAAGGTTAAAAAATACTTAAGCAATAATATTTATAAATTATATAAAAAAAACACGCATAAGAAAAACGCGCAAAAAAAAAATGTTATAAACAACGTTATAACTAATATATTATATTTATTAATAATAATTTTTTATAGTTTATAAAAAATAAAATTAAATATAATATATATATATTAAAAAAACATTAGCATATAATATTATTTAGCTTTTTATATATTAAAATAGTTTTTAGCATTATAAAATCTGAATATATTAATATAACTACGTTTTAATATATAAATAACGTTATAATAAAAGTTTTTTCGACTTTTTTTTTAAAAGTTTTTTTAATTATACTTATATATATTATAAAGCAGTTTTTTATTTTTAATTAAACAATAATACTATAAATTAAAAAATAAAGGTTAATTATGCTTAGTTAGCTTTTTATTTTTAGCTATAATTTAGCTATTTTTTTTTTTAAATTTAGCTATTAATATTTTTTTTTTAGTTAATATAAAAAGCAAAAAATAAGTACAAATAAAAAAACAATAGCATATAGCAAATACTATAAAAAAAAGCATATAATAACTAGTTTAGTTTAGTTAATAAATATATATATTAATATTAAAAAGAAAGCAACACAGAAAGAAATGGAAGCAATATAAACAGAACTAAGCTTATAATAACAAGAACGTTGTTTTCTTTTTTTAGAACGGGCAAATGTTATGTACTAAGGAAAGATCTCTTATAAACGTAGTTTATAAATAAGAAAGATTTCCTATAAACGCAGTTTATAAATAGCATTTATAAATACCGTTTATAAACTATATTTACAGACTACGTTTATAAAAATAAAACTTAACTAGATTAACAATTAATAAATAACTTTACTTAATACTTTCTTTTAACAATTATTTTATATATAATATATAATATTATATTAATAATAAAAAAAATTTAATTATATATAAATAAAGTTTTAAAAACTAAAAACAAATCTTTAAAAGTTTAATAAATTATAAAATAAAATTTATAAAATAATAAGTAGTTTTATTAAAATAATACTTAAATTAAACATTTTAAATATTAATATATTATTTATAAAAATAAAGGTTTAATTATAATAAAAATTCCTTAATTAATATAATATCTTTTATTTATTATAAACTTTTTAAATAATAATAAAATAAAAGTAATAACATAATAACTTATATAATAACTATGTTTTATATTAGCTTTATTATACTGTTAATTTATTGTTAATTTATACTGCTTATATTTATTATATTATAAATACTTATTAATATACGCGCGGTTTTATATAATAGCTTCTTTTTCTTTTTTTTCTTTTTACCTTAAATTTTTTATATAATATAACATATATTATTATAAAGCCTTACTTTTATTTATATGCTTAATATAATAATAATTATATATAATATAACTTAAAAAAAACTTTAATAATAATATCTTTTAAAAAAAAGTTTATATTTATAAGTAGTTTAAAAATATTTATTATAAATATTACTTATAAACTTAATTTATAAACATAATTTATAAACTTAATTTAATTTATAAAAATAAAACGTATATTATATTATTATAATTAACTTAATAATGTTTAAAACATTAAATTAATAAGATTATATAAGCAGGAAAAGTTAAAATTTACGTTTAAAAGTATATAACACTTATTAAAAAATCTTACTTATAATAATTAAGAAATAATGATAACGCTGATTTTAAAATATAAGCGTGTTAAAGTGTAAAGAAATGTTGCTTTATAGGTTTGATCCGGTTTTAGGTGTACTTAATGCTAGAGCAAAGCATAATGCATTTTTAGAGGCAGCAGTGTAATGAGAGACTCTGGCCGTAAGTTCTCTGCATTGTGTAAGTAATGAGACAGATGGATACTTGATGTTAAAGAAGTAATGGAGGTAATTGACATGCAGTCACTGTGAGGGGTAGCCATATAGGCACTGTCCTTCGCACCTTCCTACAAAGTCTGAGTAATGGCCATAGCAGCAGTATCCAACCAGCGATGGTAATTTCTTAGTTGACTTTGAGAATGTCGTTTTTCGCCCTTCCAGCCGTTACCCCGGAAGGTTTTCCCCCACAAGCCTAAAGAGATCCAGAAAGGGCCGGCTGCCAGCATACTATCTATCAATCGACTTCGGCAATCTCGGATAGTGGAAGAAGCCACTGTCTGCCAAAGATGAAAGTGTAGCAGCATTTAAGCGTGGCATTAGATTCACGTGATCCCTGAGTAGGGTTGCGTTGCGCCACGTTCTGAATAGGTGAGAGTTGCCACAGGCCACATTGTCAAACCCTTGAGGTGGGCGTGGTGATGGTTTAAGGTCGCTATGGTGTCAAAAATCGATCTCGTTTTAAAAAGCAACTGCTCCAAGGGCTGTAGGTTTTGTACCTCTCTTCATGGTACGACAGGGGGAAGTCAGACTGCTTGCAAAGCTTTGGGGCAGAATGATAGCGATGATGGGATTAATGAGGTGACAAGTAACTCAAGTAGGGAGGCGAAATAATTGATGTCCAAGATAGCAATAGAGTGACAAAGTTACCAAAGAAGATAAGGGGCACTCCTGTCTATGCATTGTTGCTTCGTTGAGTGTCGTATGCTTTTCATATATAGATTATGTCTACAGACAACGTCAGTAGACATTTTCTCGGCGATAGTTACAACAGTGATACTGGTCTACTTCATCTTAGTCCATTACAAGCTTGCTGCTAATTTAACCATTGGCATTATTTCCTTTTAGTATGTCTGCGCTGCCATCTTAAATAGTATTAAACAGCGGGTTATAAAGCAAGTTTAAGAATATGAAGCTTATTGCTCAAAAATGTAGTCTACCTAAGGTTTTTTTTCTTTTCCTAAGCGAAGCCTTATTCATACATCACCCCTTTAAGTCATATACATGCTGGCGCCCCCACTAATCTATATCCACTGCTGGCCACTACACGACGCTTCATTGACATCCATAAAGGCCTTAACGCGTCGCTTTATCCACCCCGAATGCACTTGTTCGGCAGACGGCTGTTCTTGTTTATATCCCAACTTGACAGTATTTGAAGTTTTGCAGATTCGGCTGCTCAGAGAAAACTGTACACAGTCTGGCCTAGCTTCGCAGATCCGACGGCATTCTTCGAACGAGGCGTCTTCAGTTTCTATCTTGTTTGACAAATTGTCCCAATTTAGCGCCTCGGATGCCATCATTGAATATGCCAAATGACGAAACACGTCTCCATTTCTTGGAAACCCGTCACTCTAAAGGGCTTGTTAACAAACATGAATCCACAGGTGTACGTCAACATGCGACTGACCGTCAATTTCCAGGATTGTTCAAACTCATAGTATGAAACAATGTCATCTGGGCTCATATGGTGATATGTAGTTGCATAGTAGCACCAAAAGGGATGGCCAGTTGAAGACGTGGATTTGAATTCAAGAGTAGCAGGCATATCGCCCTCAAGCGTTGGCCAAGCCTTCGAGAGGCTAATGCCGGCATCAGACATGACCTTCCCGAAAACAACATCCCCAGCCCATTGACCAATGGTGAAGTCGTTATAGAATTTCTCATTCGATGTGTAACGCTCCACAAGCATCACCATTGCGGGATTTGAAACAATTATGCCTGCACCTCCATAGGCAAAAAGATTATCACCCATGTTCATCTGGCGGCCGATGTAGAAAGGCTGAGTATGATCGAAACGAAGTAGCCAGTTCAGGAGGCTATCCCAAAAGACGTAGGTGTCGCATTCAATGAACATATACCATGGGCTCAGGGGACTTTGGGCATAAACCTTCTTCGCTAGGGGAAGAAACTTCCACTTATCTAACTTCCAGGCCGGCGTGTCCCGCCCGAATTGGGTGTTAGAAGCATGGCTCCAGCTTGTGATCTCTTCAGGTGAGAACCCACCTGGCCCACCCTCTTGAAGGCGTCTGTAATACTCGAAGTCGGAATGGTGTGCCAAAAGATCGGTTTCAATATCGTCCAAGGCGTTGGCGATGTGGAGACCAGAATAGGTCTCTTCCCAGTCTGACCATATCCCATAGTGCGGTACACAAATCATTGTGGTGTTGAGAATGGAAGGTAACTTCTCGTGGAGTTCGTTTGACCCTGTTCTAATGACAACGAAGATATCCTCGAGTCCCTCGTATAAGGCACAGGGCCCCTTTCCATTATACGGATACTGAACAGATTTAACTCCCTCCAACGAACCAACAAGGTCTCGTAAACTGCTCAGGAACACATAGAATATTAAGGAGACGAGGATCGTTCCGAAATAAATTGAGAGTCGGCGACGACTGGGCGGTATAAATGGCAGTAGAGGCATTATTCGGATACTGTGGAGTGACAGATTGGGGTATGTCATTAATCTCGTATTATAGATACAGAATAAGGCTTTATGAACATCAGCACAACAGGAAGTCCTAAGGTAGCAAAAGAGCTCGTACATTTTATCAAGCAGTAGTGTTCAAGTTCGTTAGGTAATACTATAAGAATACTTAGCTTATCAAACCATGCGAGATGATCAGGAAGGCTTGATCAATCGCTGGGTAACGGAAAGATAGGACCACCTCAGTTCATGATCTTCAATCTGATTCTGGATTATAATGGATGCAATGGGTAACCGATGGGGATCTGGCAGTGAACCCGTGAATAAGGCTGAGATGTCGAACTTACAAATGTGACTTTATGGTAATACCCAAAGAGAAGGGACACGACCGGGGATATAACTTGAAACCATTCCGTGTCAGATATTACAAAGTAAGCCCGGAGATGATCCTTCAGCTCCTCTATCAGTTAATATATATGGTTACAGTCAGACTTGTTGATCGAGATATAGGGAGCGAAGCTAACTGAAGTCAAACCCCACGACGGATGCAATTACACAACGATGAATCTTCATATGAAGTTGCGCACAAAGATTCAATTTTGAATGACGGTTGTTATTACGATAAGAATAATAATCGAAAAGAGCAACACAGCTGAGTAGAACCGAACTACTGATTTGCACACTTCCCACGTTAGCACCCCAACATAGAAAATAAGGCTGCGTATATGGGTAGGTATATTTAACTCCTTTAAGTACTAGCGCCCTGGTTACTGTGGCTCACCTTTAGACGCAATAATTGGTGCGTCCCCTAAACCTGCATACAAATGCACTTTGATCATCCTGACTGTGGCGTATTATGAGACCACAACAGAATCCTAAGAAATGATTCCCTGCCTCATTATTGGATATACCTATCATCCATATTAACATTGGCAAGATGCGTGAGGATTGGTATATATGGTGGGGGGCTGGTATCTCGCCACCCTTCCCTAGTGATCTCGGCTCTCAGGGAATGGGACTCTGACTTCTACCTGTATGTTCAGTTGCCATTAAAGACTGGAGGCTTCCCCTATCAGTTAACCTTCCCGTTCTCCTACTTGATCCTCTTTTGTTCTTTGAAAAGCGTTACGACCCTTCTAAATCCCCTCATATGGAGGTTAAAGATCCATAAATACAGCTTGTGCTGTCCTTTACCATTCTAGAGTCTTTAATTCAGCATGGCGTTTCCTACATTACCTCAGTCATGGAGCGCCCCAACATCATGTTTTGACACGACAGATATTTATGCCGTGATTACCACTCGTGACCCTGAAGACACGGACGTTGTTGGCTGGGAATATTGGTACGGCGTACCAACGAACATTGTCACTGGAGATTGCTTGCCGCCCTCATATATCACTTCTGCCCCTTACTTTGGGCAAACCTGCCCGCCAGGATACAGGAATGCGCGTGCTTTCACAACGAACATCTATAACCAGGGGGCGTCAGCGACAATATGCTGTCCTGGGTAAAGCATTAGCTCCTGTGATACAAGGCATCTTGCTAATCATTTGGAAGATCTGATTTAAGCTTTGCATATAGCGGGACTGAAGGGTGCGAATTTGTCATCGGGGACCAAACCTTCATCGCCACATTCACGGATAATACGAGACACGAACAGCGTATGACAACATTCTCTGGCCAATCCGGATCGACACTCCACGCATTTGGTGTTACAATTGTATCTGTAAGTCTCGCCTTTAAATAGATCACTCTGCGGCAGTAATATTAAAGGAAACAGACGACCCCAACGTCCCTTGACACGTCTATATCGAGCTTCAGTAGCACCACATCCATCTCAACGGGTTCATTGGCAATCCAGACCAGTAGTCCTACCTCTTCGGCGAAGCCTTCGGGCCTATCTACGGGCGCAGCAGTTGGCATCGGGATTGGCGCAACTCTAGGAGCCATTTCCCTTCTTTTGCTCGGTTGGCTCATGTACCGAAGACGTGCGAAGAAAAGATCAGACAACTCTACAATAATTAGGGACAGTGAGCGGCCCGCCGAGCCGCTTGGTTTCACATACTGCCCTTCGAACGCGTTTCCATCACCAGTTGCTGTGATGTCAGAAATTTCCAACACAAAGTCGCACGAACCTCTCCATTCACAGCCACAAGGTCATGAGTTCCCCCTCCCTGACGGGCAGAGGCCTTTTAGAGAGCTACCCTCCTAATATGTTACCCGGAGAGTGAGCCGAGGGGAAAATTGATTTACTTCCTGTTGTTCTGTGCGTGCTTGTACCAAAGCATGGAAGTATTAAGTGAAGCAGAACCACCTGACCGTCAGAGACTCACTCCTTTACTCTGTATTCTAGCCAAGTCTTCTTTTGGATAGGCGGATAAGACATTCAGATCTATCTACGCGGATTGTCAGTTACATGTCATATATCTATTTTATTCAGAGAAATCGCGGACCCTTTCTTACAAGATCTTAGTATCACTCATCCGTTCCATCTGCACTCAAACAGATCGAATACTAGCCAAGTTCCCCCATGAATCGTTGCTATATGAATCCACGTATATTCTACGAACAGCAGCAGAATACCCATTTTCTCCCGTATTGAACCGACGCGAGGGAGGAATTGTGTCAACCGGAACCTGATTGTCTCCAACCGGTGACCCCTTGGGGCTGGCAGGTTTTGTCTGTATGGAATTGCTGTAGTGCGACCGTAACTTCTAGTTTTAAGTTGTGTTGGACCATTGTATTCCGTTTCACTGCCACACCTGGCGCCGTAACTGTTTTCTACTGCTGATGCTGAATAAGCTGTCGCCAGTCCCTCGCTCTATTTTTAGGAGACTTTCAATAGAGATATTGGTAGCCTTCATTTTCATGTTTTGTTTCAACTCTCTTCTTTTTTACTTGCTTAAAGTGAGACAAAGCTCGCAACAATAACGTATATCGACATGAATATGGCTTTACCGTTAGCAACGGTAATGTTGACGATATCAGAAACGCTCTTTTCAGGAGAGGCTGGTGCAACGCAGAAGATGCCTTTGCATGAATCATTCCGGTTTTAACAACCCGGGATAAACTGGATCTCTCGCACGCAGCCTTAGTGACTTTGCTGATCAACATAGACGGGAGATGAAATGGAAAAAAACCGAGGAACTTACTGACTGGATGATCGATGGCTCTCACGCCAGAGTAAACTCAGAGCATGAGCAAGAAGATTCAGCAACAAGGTGGGAAAATACAAATAGCATTTTTGAGGAAGGGCGCTATTTTCTGTGAAACCGGTCCGGATGAATAGGAGAAAGGGGGACACTCCGCCATGCTGCGAAACAAGGGTACGCCGTGATTATTTAGAGACGTCCTAAAGACGAACAGGGGGAGAAGTATCATAGACTCGGCACGAATAGACACAGATCGTACTGACCATTAAAAGCGGACGACTCTGTGATGGGCGGCAGCTTTAGGGCTCAATTACTATGCCTAAAAACTCCTTACCTCTAGAAAGGCGCATAGACAGGGGAGAAGAGACGAGAATGGCGGCACCGCACTTGCGTTCTTCAACTATTGAGAATGCAACGAGAAGCTACTGCTAGCTTGAGGCCGATCTTTATTGCTGCTAAAAATGGGTAGGTACTCATCTTCAAAGAGCTACTTCCATGGAGGGTAAGAGACAAATGCTGCGCAAAGGAAATACCAGTGCATTATGACACGGAAACGAATGGCGCGGTATCCGAAACAGCAAAGCCTGGAGAGAAACAAGTCCCAGAAGAGCAAACTCAAATAGATTATACTGCGGAAATTGAGGAACTGTCTATGGTAGAAGCACAACGTAATGCTGCCACAAAGAATGCCCCAATTCAAATATTTAACCATACTGCAGAGGTCCAGGTGGTGTTGGAGCAACGTGATGTACCCGGGAAGGATCATGAGCTGCTTTAGGCCCAGGTTTCTAGTTGGCGTCAAAACTCATGAACTACAAACTTTGGAAGAAAATCGAGACACCTAGCATAACTCTCCCTTCTCCTCGCATCTACTTTGACCAAGGGACGGTGGGTGGGTATAAGAACCTTGCCAACTATCGACTACATGAGAGGCAAATGGGATATCTACGGCGAAAGATGCCGCTTTGTAGGGGCGTATTACGCGCTAGCTTATCTGAGTATCCAGTTCCGTCAATAAATTACTCCATGACTCCAGACACCACCAGTTCAGCTTCGATTCTTCATACCTTGCCATCTTCGCCTCCTAAGTGAGATTGCTAACAAGAGTGGTGGTGTGTAACGATACTTAGACCTCATTAGCGCTAACTCAGACAATCGTAGATGAAAAGCCGCGAACGCCGAGACTCGGACCATCTACCCCGCATTGGCCAAGGACTTGTCCATGGTTAGATATAATTATGATAGACTCGACCAAGATGAGAGCGACACTTTAAACCGCGACAGCCTCGATTTCTCGAGGCCCCTCACAGGCGATGCCGAACGCGAAGTTAACCTCGGCGTCGTGGATAACGGTGGCCAAACCGGTCATGACATCGCACCTAGATCCGGCACCCATACTCGGGCGCTGACCCCGAACGCTCTGAGACAGCCGGGACCGAATCAATCATCTAGAGATGTGGTCGAATGGAAAGACTTACCAAAGAAGGATCAGCTGCTTGTCATTACGCTTGCTCGGCTCAGCGAACCCCTGACACAGACTTCGCTGCAGGTAATGCCTATCCTGGCCAGCCGTGACGCCTCTCATCTTCAGCTCCCATCGCTAACGACTTGTGCAGGCATACATGTTTTATCAACTACGATGGTGTGAGTAATCCTCCATTGAATCAGGCACGATAACAATATAGTATACCGGGTTAAAAGCATTACATACCCGGGGCAAACAACTGACTATTGTGCACTACAGTCGACCCTACTCTTCCTGATGCCGTCATCTCTGGTCAAGCAGGCATCCTGCACGCCAGCTTCACAGCTGCTCAGTTCTTTACTGCTATGTTATGGGGCCGCATAGCCGACTCCAAACATGCTGGCCGCAAGACTGTCATCTTGATTGGCCTCTTTGGTACTTGTCAGTTTGCTATTTGCATCTTATAGACCAACGATATTTACAAGCATCGTGTAGTGATATCGTGCCTTGGGTTCGGGTTCTCTACAACCTTTTACCAGGCCCTGTTTTTCAGATCCCTAGGTGGTATTACGAACGGCAACATCGGTGTGTTAAGGACTATGTAGGTGTCCTTCGCCAATGCAAGTTCTGCCAACCTAACTAACCATGCATAGGATTAGCGAGACCATCCGGGAGAAGAAGTAAGCCAAGTTCGACTCAGCCATAGATACGGCAGGCGTCTGACTCGTCTGTAGATATCAGTCTAGGGCTTTTCTGATTCTGCCCATGACCTTCAACATTGGTGTCATTGTAGGTCCTATCCTCGGAGGTCTCCTCTCCGATCCGGCCGGGTCTTTCCCCGATACCTTTGGAAATATCGAGTTTTTCAAAAAATTTCCATACGCAACACCTAACATCGTGAGCGCTATATTCCTGGGCACAGCGTTTCTACTATGTTGGTTAATGCTCGAAGAGGTAAGGTCTCCTTTACTCTTCCGCTCCACGAGACAGGGTACTCATGTTCCAGACCCATGACGTTCTTCGCGATGGTCGTGACATGGGCATCATTCTAGGTCAGAAGCTGAAGAGATTGTTCCGACGAAACACAAATTTCCCGGCCTACGCCCCGCTCCATTCTCGCGATACGAGCATTGGTAGCGCCCCCTTGGCTGACTACGAGCTTTCGGCCGAGGCGGCGCCGAAGCCGGCAATCGCTCGCCCGCGGTACACGAACCGACTATCGTTCCGACGCATCTTCACGCGCAATGTGTCCTTCACTCTCGTTTCGCATTTCTTTTTGGCGTTTCATGTCGGCACATTCAACTCGCTTTGGTTCATCTTCCTTTCTACACCGGTATATAATCCGGCGGACCCGGACCCGCCCGGCTTTGTGCCGCGCCTTCCCTTCCGGTTTACGGGCGGCCTCGGGCTTCCGCCCCGTTCCGTAGGGCTCGCGATGGCATTCCTGGGTGTGATAGGGATTTTGATGCAGTTGTTCCTGTACCCACGATTGTCAGCGCGGCTTGGGACGTTGCGCTCGTGGCGCACGTTCCTCGCCTTCTTTCCTATCACGTATCTAGTCCTACCGTTTTTGTCAATCGTGCCTAGCTCGACTGAACCCCCAAGTCAAAAGACAGGACTAGCGATCTGGACCGCTATTGGCGGCGTGCGTGAGTAATTCTCGGTTCCATTTTCTTCCTTTTCCTTCTCATTTGGACAAAATCGAGATTCTAAGATATCCCTTTCGCTCCACGAGCTTCTAAAATTCTCGCAAATTAGGGTCAAGGTCGTGATAACTGACTTGAAATGTTCTAGTGTTTGTGCAAGTTTCGGCTCGCACCTTCGCATTGCCTGCACAGACTATCCTGTTGAACAACTGCACGCCACATCCAAGTGTGCTGAGCACGGTCCACGGGTTGGGGCAGAGCGCGAGCAGTCTCGCGAGGACGATAGGACCTATTGCTGGCGGATGGCTCTATGGGCTGGGGCTAAGCCACGGCTTTGTCGCGGGAGTCTTCTGGGGCTTGGCCGGCATTGCGGTTACTGGAGTGGTGATTAGTTTCTGGGTGAACGAAGGTGATGGTCATGAGATATGGTTAGAAGGCGACAAAGAAGATGCTGAAGATAATCAGGAGCAACGACCCGGCCGGTAAATAGCCTCGAGTTTGATGGGGGTTTAAGATTGGTGTGCCTCAAGACTTTTTGGGTTGGCTTTGCTTGGATACCCATAGAGTTTCATACACATACACATATACCTACAAATATAAGACGAATAGATTAGGATGGTAGACTCGAAGCATGAGATATTGTCAGCATTGTATGCTTTACACAGACTGTGGGAGTGGTCACAACGCTATAAACACGGGATATACCATGAAAGTGAGTTAGTGCCGGCATCAATCCCTGTGAATCCGACAAAGGTTGGCCCGTAAAACAAAGTACTGTTCGGCTAGGTAAGCATCAACACCATCATTCCTGTCACCTCGAGAATGTAAAGAAACCGAAATAGAGATGAAGAAGTTGATAATACTTATGAGCTATGATATTTCTATGTCGTATTTAGTACATGTAGCGATTTAAGACCCACACTTAACTACATATGTACCTAGTACATAGGTCCTTAGATTAACTTAGATACTTAACTTAGTAAGTGGGTTTCGAGGTTGTTAAACTTAGATGAGTTAGGTAATCTAACACTTACTTATTATAGTTAGCTGCTATAAAGTAACAGCATTGATCCCTGTTGCTGAATGGACCAAGCTATTGGTATTGTAAGGGTAGGGCAGAATACTGCGGCTAATCTCTTCTGTGCACAGGTTCTAGGTTTTACCACTTTCTGTGCTGCAAACCGATTGGGTTTAGGGCAAACACCGCTTTTGCTTAGGCTCTCTGTCCTTAGTTAGGTGACTGTGAAACATTCCTTGAAACGATTTTCGAAAAGATTCAGTTTTAGTGAACGGTCTAGCTAATGGATCCTGTGCTAACTGACTAAGACATTTTTAAAGGCCCTAACTTATCCTAAGAATCTTCTTGTCATAGTGGTCGAGAGGGAGGAGATGGTCAGGTCATATGTTAATCTGGTTAAACCTCTGCTGAACTGCCCTAAGCATCCACATACTGGTGCTTTTAGCTTTTCCTTGTCCTGTTTCTCTTCTACAAGTAATTGCCGTAATCTTCTTGAGATCCTGTCCATGAAGAACCTGAACTATGCAGGTGTTCATGCTTTTGTGTTATTGCATTAAACCGTGTTAGCTCTAAAGCAACGTTTAATTTGGAAAACAGTTAGGTAGGTAGGTACCTACTCAACGTCTATTACGGTTTAGAATAATGCAAATGGACTTCTGTATTTAAAAGTGGGGGCCAGCTCAAGCTCCTATGGGATACCTGTTAAGTACCTGTACCCAGTACCTCACGATCCCTGCTGCACATGCCAATCTGCACTACCACCACGCACCTAAGACTGCTACCCAGATCAGAACTAGGTACTAGCTAAGTAAGTAATTACTGAGTTACCTAGGTTTGTCCTGGTTGGGTTGCAGAGCGGTAAACCTTAATTTCGCTGGTGTCAGGGGGGAGAAAGACAGCAGTCCAAATCCAAGTCCAAGTTCCAAAGCCATCTAGATATCTCACCGCGCAGCGACGGCGCCGAACAACCCCTTTCAGAAATAGCGAATGCTGCAGTTCAACTTGTATTTACGCCTACAACCCACCGGTGTTCTATGAGCAGACTATAGAGCTTACGTTGCGCCCGAGAGAACCGACAAGCCGCCTCGCGCGTGCCAGTTCCCTCGAGTCCGCACCACTATAGCATCAACATCACTAGCAACCAACTGCTGTCGTCGACAACCTTTTTTTTGACCCGTTAAAGAAGACGGAGCCACCTGCACGCTTATGATACATCTTCGATCGTTTTCTGTTAATCGCCTTCGCCATCTCCTTGTAAGGGATGCATTGATTGAGCACCGACACCCCTACCAACAACCACTCGCCAATTATTCTTCCACCGGCCCTGCATCCGCCTCCCCCAGGCGAAGACAGCCCCCTCTGTTGGCATCGCCTCGGGAACGATGCCCCCCATCGATCGAGATGATTCCGTTTCGCCCATGACGAAGAGCACTGGGATGCCTTCCCCATTGCCAGCCCACCTCGACCAGCCAACCTCGGTTCCGCACCCGTCCGCCAGCTCTGGCCCCGCGTCTGAGCGTGACGCCGTTCCAGTCCGCGACTTGCCCATCTCCAGCTCTCAGATCCTCGAGTTAGCCGAGCAGCTGAAGCTCGGGGGATTGCATGACTATTCGAACGGAGGCGAACCGGGACTACGCGATCAGTCGAATTCGCCCCACCATGCCTCGAATCCAGCTACACCGAGCCGCCTATCTCCTCTTCAGCTGCCTTCCCCGAAGCGAATTAATACCCTACCCCGAATGCAGGACCAGGATGAGGATATCCCCGACGAGCCCGTCTCACCCAGCCGGCCAAGCGTACATTTCATGGGCACCGACACCGTGCTAGAGGCCCCTCGCCTACCACACTCTCGACAAGCCTCGTGGGACGATGCAGATTTGACGAACCGCTCGCGTAGCGAGAGATGGATGTCCAGACTGAAGTCGACGCTTGGCACTACAGGCGGCGTCCAGCCGCCGAGAGCACCGGGCCTAGTGGAGCCGGGGGCCGCCTCGACCGGCAACTCGCCGGTATTGAATAGGTCCTATCACGTGGCGGACACTCTAGATGAAGAACAGGGTAGCGATGCCGATGTGGAGGAGAGTGGCGACGAGGCACAGCAGAGAGAAGTTCCGAAGATGAAGAAGAGAAAAAGAATGAAGCGGCGCCTTAAGCAGCTCGATGTCTTCACCGCACCTAACACTCCCCGCCAGCCAGATGAATTCGGATCACCGAGTATGGGTGATCGTTTCCAGACCCTCGTGAGGCGCTCTACTATGCCTGATGCTGCCGAGCATCGGGCTGGCCTATCCGAGGGGGAGGGTCGCGACCAGCTAGCAAGGAGGCCCGCTTGGCGACGTGGCAATTCCTGGGTAGTTACCCAACGGAATGGCAATGCTACCGCGGAAGAAGCCGAGAGTCCCCAGCCACGAACCCCCGGCCACCGCCGGCGAATCTCTGAGATGTTCGGCGCCGGCGCTGCATCTGATGGGGAGGCCCTCGGCCCACCGAGGAGACCCTTCTTGAGCTCCGAGAGAGCCGCCACTTTCGGTGCTCAGCGGTGGAAACAGGTCAAACATACGTTGAAGATGTTGGGCAAGAAAAAAACGGACCAGTTTGACCTCTACAAGTCGGCCGAACTCATTTCCGAGCTACGTGCCGTCACTCCGGCCGTTATGATTCTTGCTAGTATGCTGCAGCGAGACGAACATGGTAATAAGCGTATCCCGGTTCTACTCGAGCAGCTGAAGATACGCGTTACCGACAGCTTTCCCGAGGATAGCACAAGCGAGAGACATTCCCTGTTCACCATCTCTCTAGAATATGGCAATGGAAATAGCCGAATGACTTGGACAGTCACTCGCAGTGTTCGAGAAATCTGGAATATGCATTGGAAGTATCGACTTTCGCTGAAGAATGACCGATCATTGCCGACCGGCCCAAATCAACGCAGCCGCCCTAAGCAACCTGCCTTCCCCAGAAAGGCGTTTCCATATCTTAGATCGTATCAGAACCGGGACGAGTCTGACGAGGATGAGAGGCCGCAGGGTCCTAGAGCAGACGACACTGCGGCGGAAGGGACCGCGGCCGAATTAACTGCTGGAGAGGGAACTGCAGCAGAGGCCACAGCGAGTGACATTGATAGACGACCTAACGCGAATAGAAAGAAGTCTCGTATGAATACCTTTCTCCCACGTCGGCAGTCTTCTGGTCTGGGAGAGGGCCGGGAAGGATCTGGGCTCAACCCTCAGAATGCCGCTGCTTCGCAAAGGCGGTTCATTGAGAAGCAACGGAGAACATTGGAGAGATATCTCCAAGATATGATACACTGGCTTATGTTTCGACCAGACAGCAATCGCCTCTGCAAATTTTTGGAGTTGTCTGCATTGGGTGTTCGATTGGCGGCGGAAGGCAACTTTCATGGGAAAGAGTGTTATTTGCACATCCAGTCTACGAAAGGTATTGATTTTAGACGAGTGCTGACGCCCCAAAAGGTAATAGCACGGCATTCCCGGAAATGGTTTCTAGTCCGCCAGAATTATATTGCCGTCGTCGAGTCTCCAGCCACTATGAATATATACGATGTTTACCTGGTTGACCCTCTCTTTCGAGTAGAGTCCAAGAAGAGCAAGTTAAGACGCTTTGGCAAGATCATCAAAGGAAACACGGAAAAGGAGAAGGGTAAAGAGATCGCTCATTCTGCAGATGAAGAGGTACCCGAAAAACACCATTCACTCAAACTATTCACTGCAGAAAGGAAGATCAAATTATTCTCCCGCAACCAGACTATTTTGCGGCAATTCGAGCAATCAGTGTTGGATATGTTGAAGCAAACTGAGTGGCACCAACCTCACCGATTTAGCAGTTTCGCCCCGGTAAGGAGAAATGCGTTTGCCCAGTGGCTGGTTGATGGACGAGATTACATGTGGAATGTCTCACGTGCCATTAGTATGGCCCAGGACGTCATCTATATCCACGACTGGTGGCTGAGCCCGGAACTTTATATGCGTCGCCCGGCGTGCATAAGTCAGAAATGGCGGCTCGATCGCTTGCTCCAAAGAAAAGCTAGGGAAGGAGTTAAGGTGTTTGTCATTGTCTACCGCAATGTCGAACAAGCTATTCCGATAGACTCGGAGTATACTAAATTTTCTCTCCTCAACCTACACGACAACATCATGGTCCTGAGGTCACCCAACCAACTGAAGAAGAACCAATTCTTCTATGCCCATCACGAGAAGTTGTGTATTGTGGATCATGATGTAGCTTTCATTGGTGGCATTGACTTATGCTTTGGTCGATGGGATAACCCGCAGCACCCGATTAATGACGATCGGCCTACAGGCATGGAGCCTGATGATGATGTTCCTCGAGATAGCGAGCATTGCCAACTTTTTCCTGGCAAGGACTACTCCAATCCTAGAGTTTTAGACTTCTTCAAGCTAGATGAACCCTACGCCGAGATGTACGACAGGAGTAGAATACCACGCATGCCTTGGCATGATATCTCGATGCAGGTGACTGGGCAACCAGCAAGAGATCTCACACGCCATTTTGTGCAACGGTGGAATTATCTTCGACGTGAGCGCAAACCTACACGACCTACGCCTTTCCTCCTCCCCCCTCCGGACGCTAATGAATCCGACCTTGCTGGTCTCGGCTTATCCGGTACCTGCGAGGTCCAAATGTTACGTTCAGCAGGTGACTGGTCTCTCGGCTTCCCCAAAGACGTTAGGGAGCATAGTATTCAGACCGCCTATGTAAAACTTATCGAAGAGTCTGAGCACTTTGTGTATATGGAGAACCAGTTTTTCATCACAAGCACCGAAACGTTGAACACAAAGGTTGTTAACCGTATCGGAGATGCTCTCGTTGAGCGCATACTAAGAGCGCACCGAAACGACGAGGAATGGCGATGTTGCATTCTGATTCCACTCATGCCTGGTTTCCAAAATACCGTGGACCAGGCCGAGGGAAGCAGTGTCAGGCTCATCATGCAGTTTCAGTATCGAAGTATATGCAGAGGACCGCATTCCATATTTGGCCGTCTGGAGGCGGCGGGTATCAACCCTGAGGATTACATATCCTTTTTCAGTCTGCGGACCTGGGGTCGCATAGGCAAGAAGGACGCGCTGGTCACAGAGCAGCTCTATATACATGCGAAGACTATCGTCGTAGACGACCGAGTTGCTTTAATTGGATCCGCGAATATCAACGAGAGGTCTATGTTAGGCAATCGAGACTCTGAGACGGCATGTATCGTGCGGGATACAGATATGATGTGGTCTACGATGGGTGGTGAACCCTACCGCGTCGGCCGGTTTGCACACACCCTTCGAATGAGGCTCATGCGAGAACATTTAGGTTTAGATGTAGATGCCATCACTGAGGAGGATAGAAGTGCGGATTTGAGTACCCAGTTTGAGGCCGAGATGGATCAAATGTACGACGACAACTACGAATATCCCAACGCAGAAGGCTCGGCCCAAGCTCGATCCAGCATGCAACATTCACAGCCCAACCTGTATCCTGCAAGGAGCTTCAACCATGATACTCAAGATGGAACAAATTCAAGACCCTCCTCGTCATCTTCCTTGTCTGCATCTGGCTCTTCAAACGGAAAAACTCTTAAACAGGACCCTCTCTTTAACCGACAGGCTAGTCACAATGAAGACGTGGAAGGCTATGGCGTAGATCACTGGAAAGATGCCCAGGAAAAAGGGCAAGACCTAGGGCGCGACTCAGCTGTTCTCAATGGCCGTGAGGTCGTCCTCTACCGATCCGGCCAGCCAACTCACCCCCCGGCCAAATCCGCATCCAAAGGCCCAAACGGAGCAATGGCTTCGAAAAAAGGAGACAAAACCTCTGAGAAAGGGAACGATAAGCTCCCACCTGCTACTTCTGGTGGATCGAGCCAGTTACCAAATGGCGCACAGCATGCTGCTCTTCCAGCCGCTGATGATACCGACATCGGAGGACGGCGGAGTTCCGAGTCTTCAAACCCACTTCTCAGTGATATCATAGCAGCCAAAATCGACAAGAATTGTATGCGCGATCCGATCAGTCCTGCATTCTGGGACGAAATATGGACTAGGGTAGCAAGGAACAACACTGTTCTATATCGTCGGGTATTTCGATGCATGCCAGATAACGAAGTGTCTACATGGAAAGACTACCACGAATTCGATGAATACGCTCAAAGGTTTGCAGAGAGCATGTTTGGCGACAAGGGCGAACATGATAAGGCGAAGCCCCAAGTGCCCGAGATCAGCGGGGCCGCAGCTGGTGTTGCTGCACCAGCTATTGCACCAGCCGGTCCGGCCATTCTGGAGAAAATACAGACCGAGAAGGCAGTCATAGGACAAGAAAGTAACCCCAAGACTCGTGATACTAATGGAGGTTTAGAGACAGTGAATGAGAAAGTGGCACTGTTTGGCCCAGATCAGCCAGACGATGCGGGACAGGGTGACGTCAATATAGAAACAGAGAAGGTCACTACTAAGCAGTCGCTAGAGACATCTTCTCCCGTACAACCCCCAGGGAGTTTTCCCTTTCCAACTTTGGATGAGCAACCGGACGGCATACACCTAGAAACGCAGAATGACAAGAAGCAAGACCGACGAACAACCTTCTCAGCCTCGGAAAAGTCAGCGCCAGTGTCGAATGGTGAGAGCACTGTATATAATCATAACTCGACGAAGCGTCGCCGACGAGCCACTACTAAGGGCAGTCGACGTGGGCCGACCTTCCCATACGACGTGGTGAGCCGCGAGGACGCGGAGGAATGCTGCGGTATGATACAAGGTCACCTCGTTCAATTCCCTTACGACTGGCTAGAGGCCGAAGAGAAGGATAACCATTGGCTGTATCAGGCAGACTTGCTGGCGCCGAAGGAAATCTAGTAAGTTCATTCAGCAATGGGTTGCGGTGCTGACCTTGTCCAAGAAAGAGAGCTTTGACTAACAATAACACAGTAATTGATCAACCAATGCGCACTTGACATCCGTTGTGTATATCTTGTCCTGTTGCAAATCACCTAGGATGGAACACATCAGTTGCACAACTTATTTCTTGTCTGAGATCTGCCAAAAACGCCAACTGGTTCATACGCACAGTGGCAACGAAACTATTTCCACTAATTATATTTCGATTGGGGGGTCTGTGTCTAAAAAAGAATAGATTTGCATAATGCGTACACTTGCATAGCTTGGGTGTTGGCTATCTTCAAATTATACAATAATACTGTATATGATTTTCCAGCAGTCTTTTATAAATTATGCTTTTTTGCACCGTCGAACTCTACATGATGTAGTAATATTTACGTGCGTTTGACTTCGAATGTTGCTTAATACTTGTCAAACTTACTTCACTTGAAATCGAATTGTAGAGTTTAGGTAGGATTTGATAATTAGGTAGCAGGCCATGAGTAATTCGTGTTACATTCCAGACTGCGTATGATAACATGATCGTGCTGTATATATGTATGTATCATGCTCATGAGCTTAAACGAGAGATAACGGCTCAACTTACTGACTTTTGCTGCCAGTTTCAATTATTGGGTGTCACAACTCTCATCGGACGTTTATCATTTAGTTCATGGTATTACTTTGTATCTTAGGGATTTCCAGCCTTTGTATATAGACATGCGACTTCACGATAGCAATATACAAGATCTCAGGGCAGTCAGTCAATTCATACGCGGCATCATAGAGTGATGAATACTGATGAATATAAAACGTACATTTGTACTAGGATATTAAAATAGACTAACAGCTATAGGGGGTATCATGCGCTGCAGATTCAATTTCCGCCAACATTCCACAAGCAGGCGAAGTGCAGAAGATATTTATGTTTATTTATACAAAACTTGGAATTCTCCCGGTTGGCCCCAATGCTCCGAACATGCTATGCAACAACGACAAAAAAAAGTCTAAATAGGTCCGTGAGTGTGTTCAATGTGTTCCATAGTTGAAAGGAAATATGTATCTGTAAGATCACGTGGGGAGATTATGAGTAAGTGGTCCGGATCCCACTAATTTTCGGAGTGATGGCTTCCGGCTTATATAAGTGATGGGGTTGCCCGCCTAGATAACGCCTGCTAGATAGAGGATGCTGTAGTGACGCCTGCCATAATATAGATATCTCGACCGAAAGCCCCGGGAAGAAGGAATGAAAGAACAACATTAGGGATTGGGTATTCGTCATTGTACGTGTTGTTACACTTCAAAATCTGTCATGTCGCCGCCGTTGTTCGCTATTCACTGAGACCTTCTCTCAACGCATCGTGATCTATGACATCAGGTGTTGTCTTGGTAGGCGGACTCTTCTTCGATGCGGCGAGAAACTCGGTAAACCCGGGAACGGCGCCCGGTTGGTTGATGCCGGGTGAGCGGCTTAAGCTCTTCGTGGTGTCCTTTTCTTTGATGTTCTGCGCGGAGACACTTCGCCGTGCGCCGTCGGCAGCAGTACCAGTCCCGGTAGCACCTCCGCCCCAAAATGGCCGCCAACCGACCCATTTCCCCAACCTGGATGGCTCGGGTACCTGTTGTCGCGAAGACCCATCAGATCGAAGGCTGCCGACTGGAGATGGCCCGAAGCTGTCTCGCAGTAGAGCACTGCTTCTCTTGGCGCTGTCCCGCGATAACAGTGGTCGTGCGGTGACGATACTGCTTCCCGTGACGGACGAGGCGGACCCAAGTTGACGTATTGATAGCTGGCTTGGCCTCGACTTTAGTGTGTGGATGTCAAGACCCCCGGGAAGCGACATAATGGACTCATGGGACAACACCCGATGGAGACGGCCGGAGACGGGAGGGCCATCGGAGTCTGTTACTTCGCCATTGTCTACGGAACTATCGTCATAGATAACGCTAAGTCCTCGGGAAGAAGTTTCGTCGTCGGCAACCGAAGTGTCTATCGGGAGCAATGACTCAGGTAAAACTTCGCCTCCATCCGATGATTCTTCCACAATGGGGTGTGCAATACTCGGAGGGGCAGGGCCGAAGGGAAAACAAGTCGGCACTTGGAAACTCCGCGTAGACATGCCCGACGGTCCTCTCTTGTGCATGGGCTGCCAGCCTGGCGACATCGGATCGATACTTGTGGTAGGTGACCCCGGGTATGACCCTGTCGGAGGAGCGTCGAAGAGGGAATTCCTATTGTTGGAACGCGGTGAACTGGGTGCGGACGATAGGGTAAAGTCGGATTGCTGCCCCGAAAACGACGACCAGCGGTTGGAGCGCATCGAGTTTTTGCGTGAATGGGGGGCCGACGAATATCTCGCCAGTCCGCCTGGCGGTGTGCTTGGTTGGGCGACGGTGGGGTGCGTAAAAGCACCAGGTGCAAGCCCCAGACGCTTCTTCTTGGGCTTCCTAGCGTCTTGTTTGGCTGCTGAGACATGGTAATGATGATGTATATGAAGCTCCTGCGATAGCCTGGTTGGCGATCTATGTTCGCGTACTGGCGATTGTTCGAGCTCGAGTTCGGCCCCTAATGTCGGCGTCATGCTGCCCTCGCCGTCTCCGAGGGGTTGGTGGTACTCCAGCTGGTCTCGGAGCGCCTGTATCTCGTCGTTGGAGTTCATCAGCATCTCGCGCAGCTCAGCGATGCCGTATTGCAGATTAGCGTTATCCTGGAGCAGATCACGCACGAAATGCCCCACGACATGGCTCCCTCCTCCGTTCACCTGATTCAGCGACTTGGCCGCGGCAGCACCCTTCAGCCGCCCAGCTGCCGTGTTCAGCTCCTTCTCCACCTCGCGCTGCCTCTCGAGCCTGCCCATCATCTCGACGTGGCGCTCCCGCTCTTCCCTTGCTTCTTTCTCGATGCGCTCGAGCTGTTCCTGAAGGTCGTTGATGCCTCTCTCAGCTCGCTTCCACCTCGAGACGGCAGACCTAGTTTCCTCGCGCGAAAACGACAAGTTGCCTTGTAGTTCGACCTGCTCTTCTTCGAGTGACGCGACTTGTCGCTCTAGGGCCTCGGCGCGAGCCGTCTCCGCCTCCAGTCGGCGAATGGCCTGCTGCGACGAAAGCAGTGTGGCCTCCAGCAATTTGACGTGAGCCTCAGAATCGGTGACGGCCGTATTGAGAGCCTCGAGCTGATCTGTGAGATCCTTATTCTCTTCGTTCATCTTCGCATTGGCGGCCTCGAGTTCCTTGTTGTCACTCTCGAGCTGCTCAATACGGGCAATTAACTCGTCCCGGTCGCGTTCCGTATTCGCCAGGTTTGCGAGAAGCGCCTGCAATGCTAGAGTTAGAGGACTTTGACACACACATTCCCTTCCCGTACCGTACTACCGGGTACCTAATAAGATTGCTGTGCTGGGACAGAGGAATGTGGGCCGATAACTAGCGACTCATATGTAGATTTGTTCGCATTCCGCAATAACAGTCGTGTGGTGACAACGGTGTGATACTTGCGGGGCAAGGGAGCGAGAAAACATGATGAGGCACGCATAGGACAGACGATGACTAGCTCCATCGCGGCTATTTCCTCGATTCTACACTTCAATGGTAGATAGTAGGCATTGGGGGGTATGATGGCGGACAAAGAGAGGGGTAGGGAAGGACATGACATACTTGACCCATGCGGGCGGCCTGATGAACGTCTTTCTCGACATTGTCGAGGATGGTGTTGTTGTGTCTCAGGAAGATGCACTCGAGGGAGCCACAGCAGCACTTCAACGGAGAAGTCTCAGGGGATGATGTAGAGAGCTGAGAGGGAATGGTGTTGCTCTCGCTATCAGCCGGTAATTGGGGATCAGCCATGATGGCCTTAGTGGTAGAGATGGGCGAGAATGAACGAGGTTAAGCGGGCGACGGGCATGCTGGAAGCTTGTTGGACTTATCGCATCGTGTCCGGGCCGAGAGGCGTCAGGGTTAGGGGAGTTGGGTGAATAATTGAGTTTGAATGATAGCGAAATGAACGCGGCGACGTCTTGATCAGGCTATTGACTTGGAAGAAGAAGGGTTCGTTTCATTCTAACGCAATGTCCAAACAAACTTCTCCTCTCTTTATTTCGGTCTGTGTCTTCCCCCACGAAGCCTTGAAATGTGAAAACAAATTGTTGCTCGTGAAATTGCGGCACACAGCCTACAAGGTAGGTATTTGGGGTACTTCAGGGATCTCGCGTCAAGCACTGGTGGAGTCGTGACTTGACGCTGGATAGATAGACTAATCATAATCAGTCATGATGGGCGTATAAACAAGCAACCACCAACTCTGCCGAGATGGTGCTTCACATTGTCTCAGACAATCATAGGGACAAATTTCTCCAAGGGATAAAGTAAGTGAAAGTCTCCTACCAAAAAACTTTGAAAATTAGAAAAATTCAAGAGGGAGAAGGATATAAAAGAAGTGGCTCGAGGAACGTGGGGCCGTGTGTGGATTGAGATGTGCTGCAGGTTTTTGTTGTCACTTGGACAGGTCACAGGCGGGTCGTCTTGGCGGCCAAGCACAGGCGTTCGCATCCACTCTTGCCCACTCCTAGCCAGCTGCTAGCGTCCTCTCAACCCCACTATTCAGCCAGCCCCGCGTCTGTTGTACAGATGGCCCTGTGAGTACGGTAACAAGTATTCGTGGCGGGGACGAAAAGCCTCAGCTGTCAAACCAGGGACCGAAACGCTTATCGCAATATGGGACTGGTCAGACACGACACCGAGACAGCGGGATGACGAAAGTTTTATATTTCTGCAATATCACCCACCCTTGTCATTATTATAGGTATTCTCACCGTCACTTTGTTCATCCCATGTTACTTACACTAGTTATTACTAGGCGGCCCAATTAATTCCTCTGCCACTGCCATGGCTTACTTATAATTTCCAACTACCAGGTTTCGTGACATAAAATCTTTCGGCCTGACATTTGCCTTGTTCTGTGCTTAGGCCTTCTCACTGCTACTACTTGGTTTGGCCCTTTGAAACACGAGTGCTGTTACACCAAACATCACCTTCTTCAGATAAAAACTGAGCGCCACGCAGTATAAGAGTTGCTCCATTATGATTGACTACCATCTATCCTCCTTTCGGTTGTGTATGACCATTAAGCTATAAGTGACACAGATAAGATGTCCAGACCGTCCTGGAGTTGACTCTTTGAGGGCATAGCCCCTTCTCTCATCAACTCGGCTGACTTTGTCATGGCCGGATCTCGGCCCATGCTCGCCACAGCCACGACAGTGTCGCCCTTGCAATAATAGGCAACAAACTTGCTCTCTGCCGGGTTGCCTTGGAGCACAAGATCATCCCAACCGTTTACTGTGTTGCCACAATAGCGTAGCTGACCCGTCAGCGCACTCCAAAACACGGGAATAAAAGAGTCGGGCTTCGCAGACGGTTTGATGATGTGCTTCGCAACGCTGCGGCCTTGGTTCTGTGCCACGTTCCAGTGCTCGATCCTCGTGTGATTGCCTTGACCTCCTGGGCCATGGTAGGGGTAGGTTGCGATGTCACCGATGGCATAGACATCCTTGAGTCCGGGGACGAGGAAGTTCTCATCTGTCTTGAGCGATCCATCCTTTTCAAGCTGTACGGCATTGTTGCCTTTCAAGAACTCGGTCGCCGGGCCAACGCCAACGCCGAGGACGACGAGATCCGCCTCAAGTTTGGTGCCGTCTTTCAGCACCACTGAGCCAACCTTGGAAGAATCAGACGCCGAAGGCTCAGCCTTGTCGACACCAGCTGACATGTAGAACTTGATACCTTTCCCTTCGAGGCCCTTTTGCAAGCCCGCACCAACGTCCTTACCCAGTACTCTTTCCAGCGGGACGCTTTCCATGCCAATGACAGACACGGTGTTGTCTGCAGCCGTAGCATTGGCAATCTCCATACCAATGAAGCTGCTCCCGACAATGACAATCTTTTTTCCTTTCTCTCCGATAGCATCAACAATCTTCTTGGTGTCCTGTAAAGTTCGCAAGACAAATATGTTGTCGAGCACTTTGAAGCCCTGTAAGGGAAGGTAACGGGGCGTGCCACCAGTAGCGAGGACCAATCTACCATACGGGTGCTTCGTTCCGCTCTTAGTTATGACGGACTTGTTGCTGAAATCAACGTCGGTAACTTCATCTTCGACGAAATCGATGGATCCGGATTTGAAAAATCCAGAGTCTCGCCATTGGGCCTTGTTCACATCGGTTAATAAAGCCTTTGAAAGTTTGGTCCGATCAATGGGCAGGTAGCCTTCTTTAGTTACGACAGTAATGGGACCGGAAAAGCCGCCTTCTCTCAGAGCCTCGACGGTACCAATAGCACCACTGCCACCACCTACAACAACAACCTTATCGGCATCGGCGGTGCTGACAGCGCCACGACATTTGATGTTAGGCTTTCTTCGTCCGGATTTAATAGTAGCTTCTTCGCCCTTCACGTAGATGGCGCCATCCCGCTGGACGACTTCGAAGGCGGCGAGCGCATCCAGGGCTGGTGCATCCTCTACATCGCCAGTTTTGGCATTGAAACATGCTGTCGACGACGGGCTGTTAGCAAAAGAAGCGGCCCCCACCATATAAGGGGCTGGACTGCGGATGTGGGGAGGATGCGGACGACGGGTTCAGGCTTACCTCCGTGCCACGGGCAAACCAGGCGGCCGGACTTGGTCAAGACACCGTTGACGAGGGGAGCGCCGTAGTGTGTGCACTTGGGGCCGAGGGCCTGGATCTGGCCACCGCCAGCATTGACGACCAGGACCTTGGCACCCTCGATGCCTTCGACCTCGACCTCCTTCTTCTCACCGGGCTGCAATGACAGCGACGATATGTCTTTGAGCTTATATTCAGACATGGCTCTGTGTGATGGTGCGATAGCAAACGGTCTTGGGTATATGTTAGAACTCGTCAATTGGGGTCTGGGATACACAAAGACACGGGGTGCTCTAAGGTGTGAGAGTGCAACACGGGCTAGATTCATGGAATATGGCCTTCACGAAAGTCTTCGCGGAGGCAGGGGAGGGGGGAAAAGATTGGTGATATGGCTGAGTGTTGGGCGAATAGCAATGCAAGGTGGGATGAGGGGGAATAGCGACGGACGAAACGGGACGCGGGGGAATGAACAAACGGCGGGAGACAAGACCGGCTCGTCCGTCCGTCGGGTGCTGTATAAGCAAGCAGCCAGCATAAGGTAAGTAGGCAGGCATGTCTTCGCATCATCATGGTGGTGGTGTCATCAGTCGTACCGGCCAAGCTTCAAGTCGAGCTCGTAATCCGGGGTTTGTGAGTGGTCGAAGCTGCGACACGTTCCCGCCTCGTGACATCACTGATTTGCCCGATTGGGTAAACAGCATCTGTCCAGGTTCGAAACTTCAAATAACGTCCACGGGTATCCTGCCTACAATTGGCCATGTATAGAGACTGGCCCACCTCCTTTATTCCAAGAACATCACACAATCGCGACTTTCGAACGACCACAATAACTCCGCCGCAATACGAAATACAACGCTCACAGTTCGATACAATATATAAAACGACCCAGCGAATACGAATATCGATTTTTAAAAAGCTATTTATATAGCGCTAAAAAAGAAAAAAAGTGTTATGCTTATAAACTGTTTAAAATTAAGTGGTTTAAAAATATAATGATTTGTTTCTTTTTTATACTTAACGGTGAATTTTATTTTATCTTATTTTATATTTAGCATTGCTTAATTGTTAAATATATTGTATTAACTTGCAGGCTTTTTTTTTTTTTTTTCCGTGTTGCGGCAAAGTTATCGTTGGTCGAAAATCGCGATGTTAAGTTGTATAAGAAAAGGGGTGGGCCAATCCTTAGACATGGCCAATTGTAGGCAGGATACGCTACGACAGATCTGGTTTAGCGCACTTCACCCTCAACTGAGAGAAATATTTATGAAAAAGTTATGCATAAGGAAGCAGCCCTGGTAACGGCCTGCGTAACGGACCTCGTATGGATATATCTGAAAGCACTTATCGACGTGCTTGTGTCGATCCTCTGTTACCGACGAGAACCTAGGTGAAATCCGACCCGATCCGAGTTGGAACTTATCTTATCGAAGCATTTCATCTTAGATTGCATATGGGATGGCTGCCGAACCCCGAACCCATAAGGATTATACCGTCGGATGGGTGTGCGCGTTGCTAGCAGAGCAGACGGTGACTATAGCTATGCTGGGCTAGGGCCACGACGCTCTGCCTAGACCGCCGAACGATGACAACGCATGATCGGCACGTGCCTCGTTGAGGGATTTGGTTATGGTGGTTATGAAGGCGTCGAGGTTCTGCCATAATCCAAGTATTATGCCGGCCGGGCGTCTAGAAACGCTCTTTTCGCCGCTTCCTAGTCAGTATCTATGCGAGATAACCTCGAAATCTCTTCGGAATCAAATCCCAAGTCTCGGGCTCGAAATGCCAATTATCTCTATGCCCTTTGGTAGTACGAGCGTGTCGTCGAATCCTTTTTATCGTCCTCCTTTAAAGGGTACTCACCCGAAAGTTCCGCGATGTTTTGCATGATAATAAGGTAAAAAAAGTTTCATGTTTGCCAAGAAGTTTATGGCAGGAGGATATGCGCTGGAGACTATCGTCTGAACCGTGACGGGGAGTGTATTTTTCTCTAGGATCAGCCGTCTCATAATGGTACGGATTGAGATCCCGTGCCAGTCTGGTGCCAGATCAGTACAGGCTTAGACCAGTACGGTTTATTCCCGGTGATTACCGTCGTGTTTGGCTTGGAGGGTTCATGTACTTGGGCCTCATCGCCTATGGCTATGCCTTTTTTGCTCCCATGGCTTATCAAAGAGCACAACTCGTCTCTCCGGTGCATAGTCTTGAATTTCAATCCTAGTTTTACAAGGTATTAAATCAATTGAGCAAAACATGAATTAAAAACACTATACAGCATAATCTATAAATAAACTTAGGCCTAGTTCCGTATGACCTCCTACTAGTGTACTGGTTCTCGTATTAAGTGCTCAATTCTAAGTACGAGATATAAATGTAGGACATAACGCAAGGAAGTAAAAGAGAAGAAACGAATTCATCTTCCCTACGTTACGTCCTATACCTACACTTCATAGTTGTAATCAATCAATAAATACGGGAATCCTCGTAGAACCGTATGTCTCAGACCGGTACAGGCTCGAATCTAGTAGTAAGATAAAACCTAGACCCATAACCCTCATTTCACTCTATAATTGATTTCCATCACCCGCACTACATCACGTTTCGCTCAATTGTTACTTTAAATCATAGCTCTTATTTGTTATACAGATGATCGTTTGGTTATTGGTTAATCTTTAGATATTTGTGTTTACTAAATTATTGTCGTCGAGTAACACTTGATCCGGCTGCCTTGAATTTCAAACAGAGGGCCTGAAGGTTATATGAACGGAAGTGGTTTGTGTAAAAACTAAAATTTATCGGGCACCCTCTCTCAAAGTAGCTTCAAGCGATTAGTGAGTCGCTGTGAAGAAGTAGTTTGCATAGACCTGGTTCTACAGACACTGTCTGTACACAGGCTCTCCCGGATAGATTATCAATTCAATCAGTTTGCCTTGACTCAATCCCCTTACAGTCGCTACTCACGTCAGGTAAGGTGACAGATATGAGAATCACTTAGTAATATCCTTCTTATTTGGATATCATAAAAGACTAACCTAATAACATCTCAAAACCCCTATCTCTTACGCAGATACATGACGAAGCAGATACTAGAGACCTGGTGATAACAGAGAAATTTGACAAAAACAAATAACTACATGAGCAGAAAAACTACAAATGAATCAAAATTCGCTAGAGCGAGACGAGGCTCGGAGGTACAGAGGCTCGGCGGTATTAGCGAATACTGATTGTAATGCAGTCTTATCTTGACAGTTCCAAGAGTTGAATAGCAATTAGTGATCGGCGGGCCAGCACGGAACTGTCCGGCAATAATTTGTCTCCAAAAGCGAGCTGCCTAATTCTTCCTGTGCCTCACAAGGTGTTTTGTCTCAATGACATTTCCATTATCATCTAGCCCAAACGCAGTATAATGCATACGCTTATCCGCGTCACTTTGGTTCTCAGATTCCCTAGCCAAATGTCGATATATTATCAAACACGGGATAAACAAAGTAAAGGATAACATACTTCATTGCGACTTTGGTTGTTTGTGGGCTGAAGATAGCGATATTATCCTCCACAACTTGCACGAAGTCGGCCTGGACAACACGAGAGGGGAACCCTTGTGGGCGAACCCAGCTCGTGGTCTTATCGACATATTCAATAGAGAGGGTCTGGGTACCCTTCAGGATGTTCTTGATGACCTGGCTAGATACATAATTTGCGGCCATTGTAACAACAATCAGGCTAAGTGGTAAGTAGGTATTGTTTTGGGAGCACAATGATGTGAGTGTGGTGGGACTTGGGGATTTCTAATGTAGAGTAACAGAGGCGAAAAGATGGTTATCCACGATGAGAATATGAAGTGATCTGAGGGTTTGGTACTTCCTTGTCTTCTATGCGTCAAAGCTGGGGAATTCATGGTCCTCATATACCCAACAAATTCCATCACTGCCGAGCAAATATGCCCATCCACAGGGCTATGCAATAGATATTCTGTTAATGTTGGTTCCATCTAGGCTGCACCAACTCGACAGAAGGCTAGAGGAACAAATTCCTGTCCCCATAGTCGCCTCTCACTTAAGGAGGCATTGTTGATCGAGGACAAAGACAATTTGATGCCCTAAGCGCTTAAAGTTGGTTCCTTTTAGAATGCAGGGCTACCAAGCAGGACGTATCACGGGCTAAGGAGAGGTAATAATAATGAACATCTTAGCTGTTGGTGACAGGTGGATTCATATTGACTGGAGTCTCATTGATTGTTGGTAGCAGGATGCATGCTGTAGAGGCAATAGCCCATTGGCATAGCAAGAAAGTGGAGGTTCGTTACCCACTGATCGTTATTCTTCTTTTGGAGTGGTTTGGAATTAGTACTACAGTTGACTAAACCCTTGAGATGAGCGAGTATCTTTTGAAAATATACCTAGGTAACGCTACTAGGAGTTGTTTTATTTGGGGGTAAATCTTAGCTTACGTTTGTGGTAGAGGATGCTTCCGAGATATATTTTATACAATAATCAGTGCTTTGGGAATTACCCTGCCCTTTTTATTGTTGTGTGCTTAATAACTCTAGTTGTAAATAGTGCATGAGGCTCATGGAGAGACTCAAAAATTGGAATGTTAAGGAAGAGATGGGCATTGGAAGCACCCGATTAGAATGTACCATACTACGCGCTATTAACGCCCCACAGTACCTGTCTGTCGGGTCACTATAGTTACATGTTTAACTGGACAGCTTAACGCTCTGCTGTTACAGGGATTGAGCTTGCCATCTTTTGAAACCAGCAAGTTGCTCACTTCCACTCTCACAATTACCAAGTAATATTCCAGAGGCCATCCTACGATTCATACCATTATGCTTCGTTCTTGTAGAGTTCATTGGAAAACCTCCCGTCTCCGCCCTACCTATATGTCTTTTCCTACTCTTACTTCTTCTATTTCTACTGCGTTTCAGCCTCGTTCAAGTTTTCCCGCTGTCTCTTACGGACCTCGAACATCCCAATTCTATCATTCCACTGCTTATACCAGCTCAACACAACCAACATCGCCAGCGAAACTATCCGATGACTCAAATATGGCACAATCTGTGATAGAGATGACAGGCCAGTCTGGTCGCTCATATATTGTTAAAGAGGTACTTCAACAGAGGGAAACGCCCCCGCGCTATGTCTACCTCGCAAAGTAAGCCTGCGGATATCTCTCAACGCCAATTACTGACTCTGAAAACAGGGCCGGATCTGAGAAGTTCATTCTCAAAAAAGTGTCCGATTCCTTTTATGCAGACCATGGGGATCTCTTCCGACCACTCCGTGGATGCCCCAATCTTCGCATCGCATGTGACACGATCCCGGAACAATTTACTCTTGTATACCGATACTTCAGCGACCACCTTTTAGGCCTGGCTCAGACAGACCTCCCAACACAAGTTACAAAGCGTATTCTAAAAGATGCGCTACGTGGTCTGGCGGTCATGCATGATCATGATATTGTACACACAGGTAAGACAATTACGTCGATTACCAGAGCATCTGGTGACATTTAGTACTTCATAGATATCAAACCGAATAATATATCAATCGACCGGAAACAAACTGATGGTATAGTGGTGGAACAAGTCCAACTAGCCGACTTAGAAGATTCCGCATATGTTCCTCCCGGTTGTGACATAGTTGGGAAGCAGGCAGGGAACTGGATGTGGCGTAGCCCCGAAGCTCACGCATCTGGACCAGTGAACAAACCCTCCGACATCTTTTCTTTTGGGGTTGTGGTAAGGATCCCTATTCCTCACTTCTTTTTCTGCGTACGGAAAAGCGAATGACTCACTCGGGAACGAATAGTGTATTTATGCAGTGCACAAGCGGATCATCTTCGCCGTTAGCGAAGAAGAGCTGGGGGATGGAGAAGAAATTCTAGCCCATGTTCTCGAACGCCAGATTTCTTATTTCGCCGACGAGGAAGGCCTAGACGCGCTCTACAAGCACCTCGGCAACGACAACCCATGGGTGCATGTTTTTGATATCCTGCAAGGCGGTTTCAATAAAGATAATCCGCGTAGACCGGTCTCGTTGTGGAAAGACGTCGACCCGGAGTTAAGGAACCTGGTGGGAGGATTAACTAATTTCGATCCGGCGAAGAGGCTGACGGCCCGGGAGGCTCTGGAGCACCCGTGGTTTAAAGATGTATAAATTAGCTCTCTATCTTTCTGTCAATGACCGCGTGTGGACTACAACAGAATACTCGATGTAGTTTGGTGGAACTAGAGTGTTACAAAACTTGCTGTTAAGTGAGGTGCATTCAGGTACCGATACAGAAGCTTGTCAAGGCCACAAGCATATGAGCACCACCCTACCCGCATACAATATTTGGATATATAGATTAATTAACCTTTCATAACAGTGTATTTTAGCACTAACCATTGAGTAAGTGAAAAGGTAACTAAGTATAGGTTGAAGAGCAGCTTAACGATAAGCATGACTTGATATAGCAGCACGAATAAGATATTACCTGACGAGGCAATATTACCTAAGGAGCACCTTAAAAGCAGTAATCTCTCTGTTACGGCGTAACACATTGAAAGTTATGTAAGTTTAGTCTTAATCACTTATGCAAAAATTGGCACAGGTAATTCCTAATTCGGGGTAAAACCTATCAATGCGGGACCGGGTTGCTTCGGTCTTAATAGAGAGGGGGTCAACACGTATATCTCCATACTACTGTAATAGATATCTTATAGTAGGTAGAAGTACCTACATAATTAGATAGTTAGGTACTTACCTGAGTATCCTACCTAGACATCATGTCAATCATTCTGACGTGCTTTGCATATAGGTTAAAATTTTCAGTCTATTTCCCTATAATGATGAGTTGTGTGTCTTACCGTTCGTATATGACTAATTCTGCTAGTTATACTAATAGAACAATGATCTGGACTGGGCCAGCTTGGAAGTGTATCGTTCTGGCGGCTGTCTGATCTGGCCTACCATAGATCTATCCTTGTCCCTATCTAATAACCGGGACGGTGGCGGGATAGCGGCGGGACAGGGCCCCGGGACCACTAACGACGGCTTGGATCATGGAGCGGCTGGCGCCAGACCACGTACGATAGATGGTGCTATCCGAAAGGGATGCTAGTAGCCATGATATTGGAATAACTACGATTCCCTACAACTCATTCAACTCGGCCCAAACCCGAAAAATGGCCCGGCCTGCCAGGCGTGAGCCGCCAGGTCCGCATCCCCCGTACTAAAGCCCGTATCTCCCATCCATTCCAGTCCCACAGTAGGAGCCGACTCTTCGCTCGTCTGTAAAATAGATCAGCTGTCAATTCTCAACCAACTTAGGTGCTAGGTATGACCGGCGGCGCAGGATTGCACCTGGAAATATGGACTAGAACTGACCAGATCTTGCCCCGTCATATCGAAAACATCGACCGGGGGCGTGGGTTGCGACGACGACGTCGAGGGGAAAATAAAGGGCGGTTTCGATTGCTCATGGACCATCTCGGGCGCCCGTGACGCTCTTGCCGCACTTGCTTCTTCTTGAAGGACGGACTTGGCCATGCTTTCGATCTGTACCAGCACGTGGCGGAGCTGCTTGAACTTCTCGAGACCCTTGTAGTCGAAATACTTCTGCAGCTGCGCCATGGACAGCTCGGCCAGTTTTTGGTCGTTCTCCGCCAGCTTGCTTGTCGGGTGGTAGATCAGGTTGACGAGTAGAAAGGTCATGGCCGAGAAGTAGGCACAGGCGCTTAGCCTAACAAGTTAGGTGTTAGTACAGAATTACGCAACAGTGAAATGGTGAGCCCTTACCAGACACTACAGCCGCCGAACGAGCTGGAGTGAGATAGGTTAGCGAATGCGAGTAGACATGAAATTTGACAGGACACTGTCACTGTGTTTAGTTGGTCCTGGGGGGACAGGAGTTTTTTTTGGGTGTGTCTGGGTGTGTCTGGGTTGGGGGGGAGGTCTTAAGGAGATACACAATACTCACTGATAAGAGAGAATATTGAGGATTGCTCGGCTGGCAGTAACACAGTTTTCCCAGATGGCAGGAGTCAACGACGCACTGCCGTCCATGCACACACTACCTCGAGGATTAAATGTTCGTAAGAGATCACTACCGAGACCTCCCAGTGCTTTCAGCCATGGCGAGTTATGCGCATATAACCCATGAGTCATGGTCAAGCACATCAAATACGTCTGATAAAGCACCGTCATATGTATAAGCGGTCCTGTTAAGAGATTCATAACCATATTCTCGAGTTGGAAGGGGGCCGGTATCGACTGTTTCCAACGTTCCAGGAGTCTACCATTCTGCAACACCGCCTGCTCCCGAGCCTCGTTCGAAAGCTTCCTGGATCTGTTACTGAGAAGAGTATCGTAGATTCTCCCTTCAAGATGGGCAAGTTGGACCTTGGCGCGGAAAAGATGCAACTGCGATAATCCGTCTGCGCTGTATAGAAGGTTTCCGCAGTCGTCTCCGCTTGATAAACCCGGCAAGTCGATATCAATATCGCTGTCTAGCTGTAGTGATGGGGTGATAGTGCGGAGGCTGACATCCTGAGTTGTGTTAGTCAGTACTGTCAATGTGTATGATAACTAGTTCTTACCTTGTCGAGCATATAACAAAGCCAAAATATGTTAGCCCTCTGGCGAACCTCTTGCGGTGCCAACTCTAAGCCTGCGGTTCGAGATTCTAACCGTAGACTATGCGCTAGTCTCATTGCAGCGCTTATCAACACTGAAGACGCGGTCTGGTCTGGATGTGTTTGATATAAAACTGCAGGTGATGCATTATTAGTTGGACAGGTTTTTAAGTGGTATCAAGTTGAATCATTCCCGGAAAATGAGAGGTGAATACAAAAGTGTAATTAAGCTTAAAATCACGATATGTATGGAAGTTCTCGTGAGTTTATTGTGTGCACAGATAAGTGTCCCTAGGCAGAGTATCAGAGGGGTACTACTTACTAACAAGGCCGAGTAACGCTTGTAATCCGAGGGTATCCTGATCCCTGGTCATGAGCTCGTCGAGCATCATCTGGGCATTATCAACACAGGTTTTAATTTTAGCCTCACTGAAGCTCGAATGGACATCTCCAAGCTCGGCCAGCTGGATTCGATAGCCCAAAGCAAGGACAACGTTGATGACACCACCGTAGATTCTGGGCCTCTCGCCATATGGTTTATAGTAGTCGTTCAATATGCGCATCTACAGAAGCCAAGAGGCGTTAGTAACAGGATGGCTTGGGAGGAAGGTTGGCGGCGGGGATGTATGGACCCGGGGCGGGGGTCGATTTATGAGACGCGAAGTTGAACTTAGGTATCACTCACGAACGACTGCTGGTTGAAGAGAGGGATGAGGGAGTTGTATTCTCGAAAATACGATTCGATTACAGGTAAGGCCTCCGCCAGCGGTGGCACGGGAGGGCCATCATCCCTTGGGGTGATCCAATGCGTTGAGGTTGGCGTTGTTTCAGAGCCTGATGAGACCTCGACTGCTCTCTCGTCTGATGCATCTTGCTCAAAAAGATGGGGTAAAGTGACTTTGCTGTCGGTACTTCCTAAAGCATCCAACTTGGCCTCGATACGCGCAAGGCGAGCGTCTAAACCGCTATCCTTATTAACCCTATGCGACAATCATAAGCGACGGCGTTGGCTACGAAGCCCTCGATAGGCCCGCTTACTCGACTGCTTGTGCTTCCACAGCGGCTATCGACGGTTGCTTATAGTTGGGGCCGGGTCTCTTCCGTACCGTCGTAGTTTTACATGGGACCTTGTATAGCGAGCAGTTGGAGCACGTGGGCTTTAGAGCATCGCAACGAATCTTCTTCTTGAAACAGAGGTCGCAAGCCTAGTTGGAGAGTGAGTCGCGATACTAGAGAAAAGGAGAGGGTCACTCACTTTGCGCCGAGAGCTGGTTTCCATCTCAACTTATAAAATCCTTCTTGCTAAGTGCTCACTGTCAACACAATGAAATACGTGCACGAGCTCTCAGATACAAACTCAAGATGGTATATATCTTGAACATAGATCAGCCAGCAACCTGAGTTACTCGAGCGACACGGTCAGCATCATTCAACTAGTGAGATTACAAATACACTAAGTCAGGAGGCGAGCATGGAGATGGTCCGTGCACGACCGCGTTCCTAGACCGGGTATACTATTTTACACTACCAGTCATCGTTGAATTTTTGGAATTTTTATAAATACCATAGCGATGTAAGCATGTCCCGGACGCCGTTGACTGATGATAGCAATGCACTTCTGACCTATCGTCCTTAGTACTGCTAATGATCGTAGGGGAATACCGGGCTATGACTCATTCACCGAATTAATCTTAATTCCCAGAGCAAGGCTTGGCTATCTATCCCTGATCACGAGACGCGGTCCGTCACCCAGGGTTCACAGGCGCGCCGGATGTTGTGGAAAGAGACTGTGGTAGCCGGGGACAGCTTGGATTTTGACGCCGTCCGCAAAGTATGAGATGCCCTCTTTCGTTGCCATGTGAGGATTTACGTATAAAGAGACCGAGGTGCCAGCTCACAACAATCTTGTCAACAATTTATCCATAGGGACTGCTCCTTGGTTTGCAATGGGCATGAGAAATGAACGCAAGGTCAAAGACCAATCCCAAAAAACTTATCAATCTGCATCACCTATGCAGAGGTAGTTTCTATGCGTATCCGCGCGTCGAGTTGCACAAGGAGATGACTTGGTCGATGAAAGGCTCACACGTGCCTTCGCTGCAGCAGCCGACTTCTCGAGGCGCAGGCCGTTTGGCGACAACTCAGGCGCGACGATTATGCTTATGTCGCCAACAACATATTGACCATGTCGAGCTCGACAGAGATGTTTTCCGTAGTGATAACACCCGTTCGTTGAAAGAAGCGTCAGCAAAAGCCAGCCTCTTAGCCGTTCTCATCTTTGTGAGTATCTGAATTACCGAAGTACTATATATCGAGCTAGACCCTCAGAAAAACAAATACCGTCAATGTAACTCGAGCGACTCGTTTCGTAAGAGTGCCAACGGTCCTCTGTGTTAGCATCAGATCCTCGGCCATAGCAGCCTTCAAGAAGCGATTCTTAGGCGTCCTCCCACACCTTGAGGGCTATGCTAAGTGCGCAGGGCGTGTCCGATTTATTCCGAGCGGAAGCCGGCAGGATGGAATGTTGCTATCAAATGTTGATATAGGCGGTCCTCGTTGTGTAAACTGCTAAAGCGGTCTCATAACTCCCACTTAATGATCCAAGTAGTAATTCTGAATCATGCTTGTATTACACCTCTTGACGAGATACGCTGCAAGTTTAAAATTCAGCACAAAGCATAATGCGCTCGCTTCCCGCCGAAGTCAGCGGAGTTTCATACATATTTGTAAAGTATAAGTAGGAAGAATTCGACATGGACTGAGAATGACTAGCATCCAAGTTGCTGCAGGGAAGAGAATCATGGCCCAGGCTACTCGACTTCCAGACCTAGTAGTCGGGGGACATATGATACGTTAAAGCGAGCTGGTGAAACTAAGAGATAGCTAAAGCTGGTTTTCTATCTTTCATTTTGTCTATAAAGTAGAATTGAAGTATACTAGTTCCACAACAGTGAGCAGTAGCTCAAGCGATGCATGTGTTCTTGTTCCTCATGGAACATGGTATCAATTCTTTAACTATGACTATCCCGGATTCTCTCCAAGGCTGGTGTAACATCAAGGACAAGCCACCACCACCCCCAGATTATTCTATGTATATACAAATACAGTTGTCTTCCTTTTAATATATGACGCTAGTAAGATGCTACTTTTGACGCCCTTGGCCGCACCGCAAGCCTTCATCTTTCCCCCCAATTTCCATCCACAGAACAATACCTAATCGATCTCCACGTCAATATCCAGATCCAAAGACGCAATAATGTCATCATCAACCAGAGGTCGATGGATCTGAGGTATTCCCTTTTTATCCTTTCCGGCCTGGTGGTTTTGAACCTGCAGCTTCTGTATGTGAGAAAGCGATGATGTCTTTCCGGTCTTGGGCATTCCATTCGCAGGTGTCCCGTCGGCAGGCGTTTCAGTGCCATCAGCTGGGGTAGCGGTCCGCTCAGACTCGATTATCCGAGCGTCCTTCCGTGTCTTTGCTCGCTCCATGATTTGCGCTTTGCGAACAGCTTCCGCATTGTCCCGACGTCTTTGCATGTTGAGCTGGGCAAGCCGATCCTGTTGTGATGGGGCTGAGGGGGTCGCTGACTTTTTGTTGGGTAACAAGCTTGTCCTAAAAGCCAGTTTTGGCACCTCCAATTTGTCCAGCTGCCCCTGTAACTCGGCAATCCGAGCCTCGTCACCCCGTTCTTTGGCTTCCTCCAGCTTGTTGACCAGGCGGTTGCGCTCAGACGAATCATACTTCTTCTTTAGGTTCTGCATGCGTGCCAGCCTATCGCTGACCTCCTTTTCAGTCCATGTCCGATTTCGAAGATTATTAATGTCGTCAATCTTGGCATCGACCTGGGTCTTTTTAGGGAAGGGTACCCCATCATCCTGGCAAGCCCTCTGGAAGCGCTGGACGTCGGACTAGATATTGTTAGACGACGGCAAAAGAGGACACAGGGCTACTTACCTCGTTGAAGGATGAGTCAGAGCAAGAGATGAAAGGATATTCTTTCACAGTTTTGCCAATTGCGATTTTGGCATACTGATCCGTGACAAAGCTTTGCTGGTTCATCTTCTGCATGGCATACGGCCTGCCCTGTGTAAACCCTAAACCAAAGCATGAGCCAAAGCAATCGCTGATCTAAAGTGACCATACATACCTTTAATCACACCCATCTGATACTCTGTCTCGCCCGTATCGCGGTTTGGTCCGAGTGCAACGCGGCAGTAGCAACCAGTGATGGCGTTATCGAAGCCCGGATAGAAACAGACTTCAGCAAAACGACTCCGGCTAAGACGGACTCGTTCGAAGTCACGTAAATCGGCAGGAGGGGCATCTTTCTTCTCCGGCGTCGCAGATCTGGAGGTTCTGCGACCATAGTTTTCAGCCCATTCGACATCGCTAGGACCATCGTCATCGTCGTGTGTGCTGTCGCGCGCGGACGGCTTGCCCTTGTTGCGCTCGCGATCCTCCTCTCTACGACGCTGGCGGTCCGATTTCTCGGCTCGAGCGCGGCGAAGGGATGCGATACCGGCACTGGTCTCTCCAACCTTGGAGCCGCCAATCTTGGTGCGTTGCCGCGAAGTCTTTCGCTGGCCATCCTCGAGGTCGGCGGTGCTGGCCTTGCGCTTCTTGGCAGACTGGCTACTCTCTTGCTTATTTACTTGCAAGAGCCGGCGAAGGAGCGTGTTTTGGCGCTCACGGTCAATCTCTTCTTGACGCTTCGCAATTAGCTGTTCTCGCTCCAACTCGGGCATGGCTAGGATCTCCTCCTTCTCGGCTTCACTGGCATAGATACCCTCAACAGGGTATTTGAGCTCTCCCTCATCCTCTATCTTGCTATCAACGGCATGGCTGACTGGCAACGAATCGGATTCTGAGTCGGACTCGTCCATGGGGGCCGACTCATCAGACGCAGGCGAGGCAGGAACTGACGACCTGGAATCGGGGGGCGAATACATGTTAGTTGCTATTCTCGCGCAGATGTCAAATAACGAAAATCGAATCAATAGAAAGAGATTCTGTTTGGGATGATGCAAGTGACAGAGGGCTGGAGGAGCTGCGGCAGTGGTGACGCTGGAATATTGTGTCTGCCACGGTGTTGGCTGGTAAACAAAGGGCCAAACGAGTTATGCAGACATTTATTTGTTGTGGGAAGGCATGCGTTTATTTGGGTGGGTAGGTATTCGAAGGGGGGCAGATGGCAAAGCGGTAACGGTGGCGCTCCCGAGAGAGACAAGGCGATTTCTTTCCCAACCCTTCGTTTGTTGTTCGAGTCGCACTGCAACCCACGACCACAACCACATCCGAAGCACCTGGCAACCTGGCAACCGGGAGGGAGCAAGGTTCCTCGCTTGAAGCCCGCCCATTGTTGTTCTAATAAAATAACACAGCAGGACTTACGCCTCACCTTCCTCCTCTTCGTCGCTATCGTCCTGTCTCCGCCTCCGCGACTTGGCGGCTGGTGTGCCCTCAGCCTGATTCGCCTCTGGCTCGGGGGACTCGGACGGCGGGCGACTTGGGCCCTCATTTTCTACATCATCATCGGATGCATCATCGCCGCCGACAAGGGCCAGGAACTCGTCATCGACGTCGGCCATGATGCTAACCTCGAGTGCGCTGTCGACGGTCTACGTGGGCGAGGCTGTACACAATGCGCGTGTCGCCGGTTTCAACTTATCTATCGGGCGCGAATCCCTCTCGATTGGACAATGGAAATTTAGATAAGGCAACCAAAGTCGAAACGGCGCTACGATGAATGAAGAATGAAGAATGAAGCTCAGCTCAAATGTGGCCTTGACTCGACAACGAGGGTGGATGATGGACAGCGTATTGTCCAGGTTGGAAGGGAGATGTTGTCGGCCAGCAGCAGTAGCACAAGCCAGTAGCAGCGAGACCAACAACATAAAGTACCTTAAAAGTCGTGGCTACCGTTGTCCCATTCATCTCGTCCGTCCATTGGCTGACGTATTTGCAAGCGCTAATACTCTACGGGTAGATTATGGGGGAGTTGCGCCCCCGGAGCAATCTAAAGCCCGGGCTACAGCCAATCACATTCATTGCGCATTCTCCATTAGGTCGCCTACTTTAGGTAGTACCTGGTGCTGTACGGGAGCGTCTTGGTGTGCGCTACGACCAGCTCGAATCGGTTCATTCCGAGCTTGCATCATGCAACACTACGATAGGTATACTTTTTGATCTTGGCCCATTCAACACGCAGTTATGCCACCACCCAGGGACCTGCCGCGTGTATTACGCACGCTGTGTCCGGCGCGCCCACATGTGCTGTCGCCTGCTCGCAATGCCTTTCTATCTATGACCACTTTTGCGCCGAGCCGGAGATGCATCGCGACCACCGCCGCCGCCCCGAATAACGCCGCTCCGTCGACCCCCAAACGAAAGCCTCTGACGAAAGAACAGCGTGATTTTCTCTCTTCCGCAGTGAGCTCATCACCGGCCTACGTGCCTTTGTCGTGGCCGATCCATATGCTGACGTCGGCGTCCTCCTCTCGTAGCTCCGCGTCAACCAAACCGGCGAACTGGCCGCCACCCTCATCTATACGGCCCAGACGCCCCCGCTCGTCAACGCCCACCCGCATCTTCGACCACTGATGGCCCACATGTATGAGCAGGAGGCCGGCCATTTAAGGACCTTTAACTCGCTGATAACCAAGCATCGTGTGCGTCCCACCGCCTTATACCCCCTGTGGTCCGTTGCGGCCACTGCCCTCGGCTGGTCTACCGCCCTTATGGGCCGAGAGGCTGCCATGGCCTGCACCGAGGCCGTCGAGACCGAGATCGGAGAGCACTACAACAACCAGATCCGCACCTTGCTTGAGATGTTCGAGCAGTGGGAGGCCGAGGGCTACGAGGTTGGTGACGAGTTCCGAGACCTTATCGGCACCCTGAGGCGGATACGGGATGAGGAACTGGAGCACCTAGATCACGCAGTCGAGCACGATGCCAAGGAGGCACGGCCGTACTGGCTGCTGACCAGCATAATCCGCGCTGGATGCCGAGGGGCCATCTGGACTAGCGAGAGGGTGTAATAATACCTACCATCATCTTCTTAGTGTGGGTGGATGATGGTTAATTACAACGCAGGCCGCTGCTAAGTTAAGGGTGCAAGAGTGGGGGCGTCGCGGAGATGCCGCTTTGCCCGTCCGGGGTTGTGAAGCAACAACATTGGATGTAAAGCTTGTCACGGACTCTGTAGAGAGTGCATTGTAGATAATTTGTAACATATTATTATGTAAAAAGTATAAAAATTTTAACGACGAGAAAAAATGCTCGTAAAATAATAAGGCCAGTCTGGGAGTTACACAGATGTGTGTGGAGGACGCAGGGATTACCTATCTCACCTCGCCGGAGGAGTCATTCGGTAGGTGGGCGGGATGAGAGTTGTTTATCCTATCCAGTAAAATCTACATATAGAGAGTCGCTGCGGAGGTTTAGTTGTGTCGAAAATGACCATTGCCATGCCATCGCCATCGCCATCACCATCACCCATCACCATTGCCTTACTGAGTTCGGGGTTCCGTACTTCAGACTTGACGATACCGGGTTTCGGGATATTACCCATTTCGGGGAGCAGAACTTCACAGACTTAAGCCAAGACAAAAACTGGGCATATCACGGCTTATTAGCTCAGAAAAGTAGCGTCAGCGGAATAGCAACGGCGTGAACTCTGTCTATTCTAGTTACTACCGAAGAAGCTACGTTTTAAAGATATAAATTCTCTGGCCCGTCAGCCACCACCTCTCACCAGATCACGGGCGAAGAAGAGTCAAGAACTAGGAGACATACCAGAAGAAGGCGAGAGAACTAGGCGAAGAAGAGAGAATAGATCAACCTCAAGATGGCTCTCCCGTTCGACCCGCCCGCTTTCCTAGACGCTTCATTCACAATGTCGCGTCCAACGAAAGCAGACATCCACACCTTGGCCAAGATCTACTTCGACTCGTTCGCCACGGACCCAGCAAACACATACTGGTGGTCGCAGGACCACGACGCCATGTTCGAGTGGCTTCACGAGCGCATCCGGCGGAAGATGTCGGATCGAAGCGTCCGCCACTTCCAGATCCTCGACGACCAGAAAGAGGTCGTCGCATTCGTCCGCTGGGATATTCCCGAGGGTTACGAGGCCCAGTTCGGCGAGTGGGTTGATGTCTTCGATGTCTCGCGAGCTATGGCCGAGGATGACGCCGATGAGTCCGCTGCGACGACTGCTCCTGTTGAAGAAGCGACGCCAGCTGCTGCAAAGACCATCTCAATACCAAGGGGCGCTGACCAGGAGCTCTGTCAGACTTTCTTTGCGAAGCTGGCGGATTTGTCAAAGAAGTGGGAGGCGGAAAAGATGTTAGGTACGGCATCCACCCTTTGTTATGTTGCTTTCATCTTCCCCCAGCTCCTTTCTTTCCTCCCTTCTTTCTGCTTTCCCCGCGGGATGCATCGAAAGAATCATCTGACCATCATGGAGAGACTCCTTACCTTTCTAATCATGCTGAAACACTACCCGCCCTCGTTTGCCGCAGACTGATCGTGACAGGCCTCTCCCTCCTATGCACCGCGCCCAAGTATTTCCGCCGTGGCGCCGGTAAGGCACTGGTAGCTCCCATGCTAGCGATCGCAGATGCCGTGGGTTTGCGATCGTACGTGGAGTCCACCGCCGCCGGCCGACCTATGTATGAGAAGTTGGGGTTTCGGACGGTAGAAACAAAGGTGCTAGACGCCGCCGCTGCCACAGACGGTAGGGTGAAAGGAATGAGCACAATCTCGATCATGATTCGGGAACCTCAACCGCGGTAGAGCGGGCTATCTACCATTGCGGGAAACGCTCGATGCTGACTCCTTGTCGGAGGCATGTTGGCCATGATGGCAATGAGCATGGGCGCTTCGTCGCATTGCATCTGCCGACAACGGGCCTTGCGTTTTCCCCCCCTTGCCGCACTCATGATATACCTAGATGTCCAAATGCGCTTTTATGCCTGTATATAGCTCGCTCGATCCTACTCTTCGCTTAAAGGATTCTGCGGACGCCATGCTCGCGTGGCCCACTATACATGTCTAAACCAAGTTATTCACGTTCATGATGTAATCCGGTGAGATCGTCAGGATGCCATGTGTCGCAGTACTTTTGGTCAGCATCAGTTTTCCTAGTACGGACAAGTTTCTAGAACCAGTGGCCTTCTCCGAACCGCCGCCCGGCGAGTGGATAATCATGTGGCACAGACATGCAGCCCACGAGATCGGATGTTGCTTTTGTCGACAGCTACCCCAACCCGGTAATCTATCCCCAACTCGTCGGATCGTGGGCATTGGACGAACTCGCTGCCGTCCTGCTGGTGTTGTGATGTGCTGGAATCTTACCAGCGAATGCAAGGATCCCATGTCAACCCAGCTATTGAATTCTAGACCGGACAGAGTCCTATTAGATCTCGCATGAGACTACCGAGTCCGGAAATCATCTGGGTTCTGGTATAGCCCCCAAGTCATACCATAACCCCCATTCTAGCCGAATCGTCAGGCACAAGCGGAGTAAACCTATATTGAAATCTCTCGGCAGAATGCAATGTATATTGATGTCCTTTAATTCCCGACAGTGTTGCATCAAGGCCGGCCACGATGGTATGCCTCCTACGTCAGTATGTTCTCGACCGGCGACCGTCGTTGTTTTCGTTTGGTGTCTGACAATGGAGCGAGACAGACAGGCTGTCAACTGCGCATCCCTTTGGGTTGGCTGCATCCCTGGCCATCCCGACCCGCGTGCGCAGTCCACACGCATATCCATGTGCCGGGCGTCGAAGCTTGAAGGAAACAAGCTTTTCGACCCAGCGTGGGATCGCATTGAACGCGAAACGAGATGTAACAATTAGCCTCGTGGTTATGGCCATCGTGCAAGTAAGCGGCGTAGGCTCGACTGTGCCTTAGACCGTGCTATATTAAGAGACCAGACCAACGATGAAAGGGATAAACACAAAGGCTATGCAATGCGCCTCATGAATCCATTGTCTCGCACTCCAAGTATTATTGTTCGCGACGCCGCTGGATCGTGCTCTTTCTGAAATTCCTCTTGGCCATTTTTTTCCAATTCTCCAAACCACCTTTTTTCTCTCTCACGATGCTTTTCAACGCCACGCGCTTCTGCCGCGTATGTATATATGTCGCGTCACTGACGCAGAGTAAGGCATCTTACTCCAGGCGAAATTAAAGTTACTAATTTCATTCGGTATAGGTATCTCCCTCGCCAGCCCGATCAAGCAGCAGAACGATGATGAACACTCAAGCGTTCGACGAGCGAGCGGCTTCGGTGGGGGTATGGTAAGAATCATCTTCCTCCTGCTTTAACAACTTTCAGAGAACGAGGCTTCTTTTTTGAAACCTTACGAGAATATGCTCCAAGTAACGATTACTGACTCTGAGCGTTCCAGTGGCTCCGTATCATGCCCCTTGGAGCCTCCATCACCTATGGCTACTTATCTAGCGACGGCAACGGATACCGTAAAGCTCTTCGCGATCAGATTGTTGCCTACGGCAATGATGTCAACATGGTAGGAAGTCGTCGAAACGGCACGATGGAGGACAATGATGTCGAGGGCTGGCCCGGCGACATCATAGACCAAGTGCATACTAAAGCCAATGCGGCTCTACCTAAGGTGAGCATCATAGAGCATCAATCACTTCCCTTTTTGGCCGATTTCGGGAGCCTGTTTCACCTACGAGCTCTTAATATCCGGCGCACTCCGCCTATGATACGATTTACTAAATGATTGTAGTATAAACCGAACGTTGTTCTGATTAATGTCGGTACCAACGATTGCTCCGCCAACATCGATATCTCGAATGCCGGGAAGCGAAGTGAGTGAGCCATCAATTTTCCTCAGCTTGTACTAATACGAACGGTACAGTGTCGAGCTTGCTAGATGATGTCTATAAAGGTTCATCTCGCGCCACTGTCATCTTGTCGACACTCCTGGTGAGGTCAGATGCGAATGCGCAAAAATGCGTCGAGAATGTCAACAGCCAATTCAAGACCGTCGCAGCTGCCCAGAGGGCAAAGGGTCGTAGGATTGTGCTAGTCGACATGCAACCCCCTGCTGGGCCAACGACCGCCCAGTTGGTTGACGGCACACACCCGACTGATGTGGGATATGCTAAGATGGCGACTATATGGTTCAATGGGATCAAAGAAGCCGATCATGCTGGATTCCTTTTGACTAAAGAAGATATTCCTGGGAACCCTGATGGCGTTCCTGATCGAGGTGTTTACAGTTGATCATGCGGTGGAGGAGGATATCTGTTGTATATAGTTTGTGTTTGTGCATTCAGTTTCTGTAACTTAGCGATGATACCAGTATTTATAACGAGAACATCTTTATTTCCTCAAAGAAGCTAGACAGGGTATTATTCTATAATGTGATTCGATCTCATAGTTATTGCTAAGTATTACTGACTGAATCTTCAAAACTAATATACGAACAGAAAAGTGCAAAAGTAAATCAGGTTTTAGTGACCACTTATAAGAAAGCAATGGCTAAATCAATATTACAGTCCTATTATACGGGCTATATTATAAGGGATTTAGATCCACCCCTACTAAAAGGTTATTAGCTACTTATAACTAATAAATATAACTTAATATATATGTTAGCTGTTAATGCTTAACTTAAACGCTTAAAGCATATTTAAAAGGTTTATATAATAACTTAAAAATTTTTTATGTAATTTTAAAAAATCTTTTTTTTTAAATATAAGAATTTTTAATGCTTTAAAGAATTATTATATAAGTTAAAGCTATTTTAAGCTTTAAATTATTAGCCTTTATTATAAATAATTTTTTATTATGCTTAAAAAAACTTTTAATTATATTTTTTATTTATTTTTTATAAGTTTTTATAATTTTTTAATTTAAATTTATATTTATTATTAATAATAATAACTTTATTATTTTTTTTAAAACTTTATTTATAAACTTTATTATTAATAATAATACTGCTTTATACTTTTTTATTAAATGTATAAAACTTTTAATTATTAATACTTTTATTATTATAGCTTAAAAATTTTTAGCTAAAAAAAGTAAGTTAAAAAGTTTATATTATAAATTAAATAATAACGTATAAAAAATTATAAAACTTAAAAACTTATATTTATTTAAAATAAAATTTAAACTTTTATAGGACTTTTTTATATAATTATTTATACGTTTATATTTAAATATTATATAGTTATTTATGCTTAAATAAAACTAAAGCTTTTTAACTTTATTTATTAATATTAAAAAGCTTATTATATTTATATTTTTTAAAAAATAAGTTATTATTTTATAACTTTTTTTTATTATAAAATTTTTGCTTTTATTTAAAATTACGTTTATTTTAAAAAAACGGACTTTTTTTATTTAATTTAATTTATATATTAAAACATATAAGCTTATTTTAATTTTATTTTTTATTTTAAAACTTTTTCTTATAAAAATAGTTTTTTTTTTTTAATTATATTAATTATTTTTATATAAAGTAGTTATTATTAAACTTAAATTAATTATGCTTTTTTATATATATATAATATTATTTTTTATAAAAACGTTTTTTTATTAAACTAACTATAACTTTTATATAAAAAAATATTTTTATATTAAAGCTTATTTTTAATAATATTTTTACTTTTTATAATTTATTTAAATATAAGCAAATTTATAAGCAAAAAAATATTAAAATAATAAAAATTATTATAATAAACTTTTTTTAATAAGTTATTAAACTTTATAGTTATATAAAAAATATTTTTAAA
>VFLP01000112.1:0-53461 GCA_007182795.1 Xylaria flabelliformis
TTTATTAAAACTATAAATTATAATTATTTATTTAAAAAAAAAACTATAATAAATATTAACTATTATATTAATATAAATTATATTATATATATAATTATTTAAAAATTTACTAAAAAATACGTAATAATAATAAAAAAAAGACTTATTTTTTATTTATTATAAAAATAAAAAGTTATAGCTATAACTATTATAAACGTAAAATATATAGCTATATTAAATACTATAAAAAAATATATATAAGTTTAATAATTTATTAATAATTTAAAAATTTTATATTTATATATTAACTACATAAATATATATATTAATAATAACTTAACGTTTAAGCTTATAAAAAACCTTAAGCTTTATAAAAAAGTAAAACATATTAAAGTTATATATTATTTTATTTAATAAAAAGTTATTAAATATTAAAACATATAAAAAAAAAAAAAAAATATAAAAAATAATATAGCAAACATTTTTATTAAACTATTAATAAAAAAACTTTTTTATAAATATATAAAAAAATTAAAAATTAAACTAGTTATTATATTAAAAAAATAATAAAAACAAAGGGAGCTATATTTATATATAAAAAACTGTTTTTTATTAAAAAAGAAAAACTTAGTTTGTTTAACAAAGTTTTAAAAGAGCTAAAAAAATCCATACATACGTATTATACATAAAAAAAGCTTTGCAGTAAAAGGATAAAAAAGTTAGGTCTATATAGACCTAAAAGAAGTAGGTAGCTTAGTGATAGTTTGAATTTATTTATCTTTGCTCCTTAGCTCGTTTTTCTAACTGCAATCATGACTCTCCTTCTCATAGCTTATCTCAGGGGTTAGCCAAGAAAGACTACATGTCAGGTACATACACGTTGCACACGCAAGGCAGAGGGGTATGTATGATGCAGGTGGTTATCGCATATATTCTCCGAAAGACAAGACTTGTACGACGTGTCAAGAAGCCTAGATGTCGCCGTGTTACCCTATACTCAGGAGAATGAGCATGTGTTATATCTAATTCCGGCTGGTTGCATATAGATAACAAACCGGTATGTGTTATGCAGGACGCATCGAAACTCTGAGTCGGGAGGTTCACGGTCTACGTTTACGGGTCCGGTGCTCTCTAACGTATTGTCGGCCCGAGTGCGTAGAAAATGGTATGAACTCGTCACAAGAGAAGTGAGATGTAGGACTCGCAATATCTCACATCACATGATGTAATGAGTTATCAATGTGAATGAAAGTTGTCGATTTCCGATAGTTGGTGCTATTATTCAACAGTAAGTCGCCCAGCAAGTCGTCGTCATCAAACGCTTAAGCCTGACTTCCAGATCCTTCTAATTGATCTCCTTTGTGCAATCTCATCAGATCATCTCTTCAGCGCCTGCGGTTCCCTGAGCATGACACTATTCATTTGGGTCAGCGAGCGCAATTGGCAGTTTCATAATGCAGCTGAAATGAGAAGTACACAGCGCTAATAACTGATAAAAGGAAGTTCAAAGACACTCACTGTAGAACAGACGGGGTATCGAACCCGGCTTCAGTCCGATCGAATTCAAGCTTGTCGACGATTTTATAGCCAAGTCTTTCATAGGCCGGTACTGCTAAGCGCGTAGCTTCTAGATAGGCCCAGAGACCCTCCTTGTCCGCGAGATCGAGAACGCTACGTAGCAGCGCGGAGCCGATGCCTCGGCCGTGGTAGTTATGCCGGGTGCATAGATGTGTGAGAACTGATGGATATTAGCTCTGCGGATTTTGAGGCTAAATAGAATCCAGGAGAACACGGGCATTTAGGGATTAGATGCTGTGAGTCAGTCTAACTGAATTGTCTCTGATCGAAAATCATGATGAAGCCACTTCGACAGCTCTGGAAGAGATATAGGGGATGGGTAAAATATTTTCATAACGATTTGAATGTGATCACTATGTGTGTGAGAGAGACAGACTTACCTAGTTTCTCATTCGCCTGGAACTTCTTTTCCGCACCCGCAACACCGTCAAAGAACGTCTTGAAAAGCGCGGCATTCGAGCCCTCAGGCGGGCCCAGAGTGTGTGCCTCTATCTCCCCATCCCCCTTCCTTGTTTCTTTCGCATTCTTATTCCCAGTACCTGCGTTGACAGGCTCATCGTAAACAGTGAATCCCTCCCTCAACCCCACCATCTGAGACGGAGGATCCCATTTCGCCCATGCCACGATCTTCCCGTCCGCGTCATCAACGACTTTGAATTGCTGCGTGCTCGGATCCGCGAAGCGGCGACGGATCCGCTCTTCTTGCCAGGTCCACATTGCTGGGATTGGTCCCCACCAGTATGTGTACTCCTTGTCTGAGAAGGCGTCCATGTCTAGTTGATTTTTGGTGTTAACTTTTATTCGTTCGCTTGATTGTCATCGCCTGAAGTAATAAACGGGATACTGCTAGCGGGCGAGAGAGGAACTCTCAATCAGGAGACCCGTCTGGTTCGCGAGTAGTATCTATCTATTGTGATATTTCACCAGAGGACTCGCGAATTGTATCAGCACTTAATCTCCAGTGAAGATCAAACTGCTCTGTTCCTCTGCGAGCCGCGCAGAATGCGGATTACCCGTGAGGGCGTTCAAATAGAACCCAACTTACTATAATTTCATGTAAGTCTTCTCCTCTGTATTTCACAAGTGCAATTGCGTTTCTCGCCTGGCTAGTCTAGCATTGCGATAACTTGAAGGCACTTACCAAACTTCAGTCATACCCTGCACGTCCGCTGGTGTACATCTAGACATGGTGAAACCCAGAGGCAACGTAGAAGGACGTGAAAACGGGAGAGTCATCGTAGCTATATCCGCCGCAGAAGATCGATATCGTCGAAAAAATCGAAACATCTAACAATAGAGCAGAGGCCTGCTGAAATTCTGGTAATAGTCTCAATGGACTCGCTTGGTAGGCCTGAGAACATAAAAGGGGGCGGGTTGGTTTGGTTTACACCAGATTGATATGCAGTTACTGTACCTTTAGGGTTATGAGGTGAGTCACTGTCCAGCAAGCCGCCGGGGTCAATAAACAACACTCCGGTGCGGAGGGCGTCATGACGAAGATCCACAAGTCCAGATGCGATACAGCAGCGAGTCAGTCATTCATCCATTGAAACACGTACTTGATTACTTCATTGTTTGTCTGGACACATATACAATTATCTATGCTGGTATCTCTGGCTTTCTAGCGGTATACATAAGTCGTGATTGTTACACTGAAATACAAAATTTGTACACTACACGTCGAGTGCTATGTGGCAGACTCATGCACCTCCAGAGGCTGCTTGGTCCTCTATTTCCGAGTCGATCGTCTCTTCTAGATCGCTGACTTCGATCATATCTGTAAATTCGGAGGATCCGAAGATTTCATCTTCCAGATCCGAATGCACGCGAACCATGGACTTAATAGCCCTGGTCACTTGCGCACATTCACTCTCCACTTCACGTAAGGTGGCAGTTGCATCACTGGACCATGGGCCCTGTTTGTTTAGCTCCAGGTAAGCCTGTGCAAGACGGTAGAGCGTCGTCGCAGTAGGGCGAAGGTAACGTGGAGATAATCCTTTTCTGCGCGTCTCCAAAGGAAGAGCATTACCCATAGCCTCTTTTGTACGAGCTGTGAACCATCCCGTCCAATTTGGCATCAAGACTCTCTCGCATACAACAAATGCCGCCTTATACTGTTGCATTTGCACGAGAACTTGCACGTGGTAGTTCCAATTTTTGCTGTCCACCTCGAAGCCTGCATCGAGCACTTCCTTCACAAGGTTCTGAAGGCCGGAAACATTGCGCTCATTGAATAACATCTCTTGCATCACACGCAAGCCCCCAGACAGGACATAACGATATTTTGGTGATATTCTGTTGTTGTATGGTAGATCAGCATCGAAATCCGCAGAACGCGCTTCCAGCTTCATGTTGTCGAAAAGAAGTCGCCACGTCGACCTAACACGGTCATATCGTTGATCCTGAAGGCCTAAGAGCATTACGGCATTCAGCATCGATACCGGCAATAGTTCCTCACTGTTGGAAGTGTCCTGGAAAACATAACGATACAAATCGACGAGTTCGTTGACTTGGACGCCGTCGTTTAACTGAGCGAAGAGATTCATCATCGTACCGAAATGATACGCCTCTCGGCCAGATCGGATTAATTCTCTTGGCTGTACGGGCTTCCAACTCGAGTGAGCTTTAGAGCTCACCTTCGTGCCTTGACGGTGCCCGTAGATCTGGAAGAAATTACGTAACGCGCCGCCAAGCCATTGTGTCTTACTCCGTCGCACCCGTAAATGTGTTGGCAAATGTTTCCATTGTACAAGGGCTTGGCTGAGACGGAAGACGATGTCTTCTGTAATAGGGATATTGTTCTCGTTCATGAGCAGGCAAAGGCGTTTAATCAGCACCGGCTCCCCAGTCAGGAGAAGAGAGCCCATGACGATTTGGAAATGTGTCGGCGTAGCCTCAAACACTTTGTCTTTGAGGGCAACAGTAAGGAGGTGAAGTGCATGCTGCGACTGTCGACACAAGGCGAGCCCAAGTAGTAGTTGTTGGTAAGTGTACCCGTTGTATGGTATATCCTTCTCGGCCATGGTGTTGAGAATCTTATGTGTACTGGCAAGATCCCGACGCAGAGCATTGTAGTAAAGAAGTTTATTCCACATGCGCGTCGTTGAAAACCCCTTACCAGCAGCACGCGTGCATACATCTTCTGCTTCCCGGAAAAGGTCGTTCTGGCAGTACGCATCGATGAGACTGCTGAGCATAGCATCATTCGCATAAACACCGGAACTGCGCGCGCGACGGTATAATTCGACAGTCAACCTCAGATCACCTCTTGACCCGACCATTTGCATCAAAGTCCCATAACTAAACTTATCAGGTTTGGCTGCGCCACAAAGACTATCGAAGGTCGTGATCGCTCCGTTGTAATCATCAGCCTTTGCATACGCATTCAGCAGAATGTTCCAATCGTAGACAGAAGGTCGTATTTTGAACTTATTTATCATATCATTGAAGATCCGCTGGGCTTCCTCCGGTTCCGCATTAGCCGCGTGAACTTGTAGCAAATGCGCAAAAGTGTCATTAGCCTCTTCGTGATCAAATAGGTTCACACAAGGGTCATCGCGGAAACGCTCGACATATTCAGTCCACAACGCATAGACTCGATCCTTGTTACCCCAAGCTGCATAAAACGCCAAATGTCTCTGATAGGCCCGTCGAGACGGCACATTGTGGAATGTATGCCAGTCTTTCCAAAGAAGTCTAACCCCGCGGGCTTTTCTACCCATAGTGCTGAACTCCATATAAGCCTGGAAAGCACAGTGCAGAGCGGCATGGCTAGGTGTGCAACCAGGCAGCGTTCGGTAAATGCCATATACATCTATAACGGCCTTTCTCTTACCCCTCTTGGCGGCATATCTAAAATACTCCTCAAATGATAATGGATCTTTCGTCAGAAGCAACAGAGGGATCGCCTGTGTATCTTCGCATGAGGCCATTGCCTTCCTGACCAGTATCCTCTCTAAGACTTGGAGAGCTTCTCGATCGGTCTCGTTACTAGACGGGTCACTCAGTCGCTCCCTGACGTATTTGGGAAATAATAACGCTTTCTCCGCAATACCAGATACGGATGCTAAGTACTTCAGATCGGCAATAATACCGTTGAAGTCCCACCGAGCGGCCATTTCAGGGTATAGCTTCCAAGTCTTCTCTAAAAGGTCGGTCGTAGAAGATTTGAAGGCAGCAGCTAGTAGTAAATCCAAGGCATCGACAAGAGCTGTGTTATCAAGGACGGCGGATTTCAGTCCTCGCTCAAAGATAGACAAAGCTTGGGAGTTGTTTTGTAGGTTGATCTCGGCAGACACACCGGCGACGAACATAGCGTGGTTCCAGCTAGGCTCCTCCAGCTTGTGGAAAAGCTCCGAAATCTTCCAGGAGTCGGATACACGACCGGTCCTAGAGAGGAATGCTAGAACGCGGCTAAAATGGGCTTCTTGAGAGCGGTTATCCAAAGACTTGTAATGACGCCATAAGATATCAATTTCATCAAGGTTATTTCTTGTCAGGATATGCTGAATGGCCGTGACATGGGTGCGGTTATCAAGCTGGGTCGGGGGGTCCCGGTCGCCAAGCTCGGCGGACGAGGGTGAGAGTTCAAGCTGGGTGCCATCTTTTACGTCGCGGTTCCCTCGTGCAACATCATCCTGCTCCTTGGCTGCAGGGAAAGCAGACCGAGGCTGTTGGCGGGGTAAGGATGAGTTGTAGAGGCGAGGAGAGACGTGGGAAGGTCGAGATCGATTAGGGCGGTCTGACGAGCTGGGGGAGAGGCGGCGGCGCATCAGAGCAACAGCACCAGTCGGGTACAGGAAGTCGAGAAGGAAAGTCGAGGCGCTCAGTGCAGGGCTTCTGGCGTGGTTGGCCAGAGTGCCGTGCATCAGAGCCTGCCAGGCGGTGGTGAGCTCGACATCGGCGGCGCCATGTTGCCAGAAAGCGGTGTGCAGCTGCCTCATAGACCGGATCGGGTTCTTATTTGGTGGGACCACTCTGAGGCCGCATGGTTCCAGACATGCGGTCGTCCTCTCGAGCATTTGAGACGGTGTCTGGGAGATGGAGGCGGGTGTTACGTCTTTGGACGACGGCGCAGCGCTTGTAGATAGGGTAGGAGAGGCGGTGTGTGCACTTCAGGGCATCGTAAAGACCACGTCATGGAGAGTACAACATCAAGGATCATGTACGACGAGAGGGTAGGAAAATTGAGGCGAGATAGGGCCTATATAGGCCCAAAGTCGTCAATGGCGATAGGAAAGTGTATGTGTAAATACTTAAAAGTAGATTTTTACTAGTCCTGGGGTCCCAGTCCATCGGGGCACATCGGGGGCATAGGTGGGGGCACTGCGGTCACATAAAGTTATGAGAAGAATAAGTGGCATACCACTAGGCTTTTTGATAGCTACTACGAAGGTCAAACTCAAAATTGACCATGATGCCAAGCATTGGCATACAGTGCAAGTCAGTAGCAGCTCTAAAGCTGCCGGACCGTCGAGAGAGCTGGCAGAGCGTCATAGTCGTAGGTCCCTAGATTAGGGTCCCTAGCCCCGCTATGGTTATAGCGCACTTAATGCCTTCACTTTGATGTGACTATCTTACAGACCGTTAGCGGTCCGAAATTCTGCCCGCCGAGCCGCCAGACCGTACGCAGCTTATTCAATTTGCACTATAAACCATGCCAAGAAGTTATGGTCAATTTTGAGTTTGACCTTCGTAGTTCTATGCTTTTTATTCTTTTCGTAGTCTCGCCACCCGCCCATCAGCCACAGAAAGCATGTTACCTAAGGTACCTACTTAGATAGAACTCAACCCCACCATTATCATTATCCATTGACAATAATTCATACAAGCACGAGCGCAGGCGCCGAGGTCGTCGTCGTCGTTGTCCACACTCGCACGAGCAACATATACCGGCGGTACATGATCTCTTCTGCCCACTCACGACAAAGAAGGGTCGAGTGAGCCATGGACATCACCAACTTTGTCGTGTCTGCGCGCAACCAGGCCCTCCTCTACGGCGACTACACCACGTACCACCGCCTGCTGGCCAAGAAGCTGCACGCCTCGCGCAGGAGGCTGAACATCGCCACCAAGAACAGGTCCAAGTTCGTCAAGCGAGATCCCGTCACTGCCCAGCAGATCGCAGAGAACCATGGCTTCCTGCACCTCGTCCTGCTCACCGCCGAGAGGGCCTGGGCTCATGCCATGCGCCTCAAGGCCCTTCACGCCGCCGACGCCAAGGGCATAACTGGTCGCACCCGCTCCCATATCATATCCCGACTCGATAAGGGCGCGCGAGCCGCCGAGCACCTAGTTCGTATCCTCTCCGACACCACCGCCGCCGTCCCCGCTACCGACATCGATCTCCTCGAGGCTCGCGCTTACGCCGCCATGTTGAGGGGCGCCGCCGATTTCGAGGGCCAGAATTGGGAGGAATGCATGAGGAGCTATGCCACCGCGCGCATCATATACAGCGCCCTGATGACGTCGATCCGGGGCGACATCTTAAAGGATCTCTTGTCCGAGACCATCGACCCCTCGATTCGCTATGCTGCTTACCAGAGCAAGGTCCCGCGCACCCTGGCTATTCCCACCATTGCCCGAAAGGCCTTCCTCTCGTCCGACGAGGCTCTTGTTGCCCAGATCAACACATTAGCTCCCAGCCTGCTAAAACAAGGTGATGCGGCCGCGGAGAAGGGCCAGGCAGACGTCCCGAATGCACCTCACACTATCACGTGGCGGTCGCGGCAAGTTGCGATCGAGGATGCCTCTATCGCTCTCGCTATAGCTTCGACCGAGGCGGCTACTGCTCGCTTGGCTGAGAAGCTGAAGTCTTCCGATGTGGTGCTCCCCAAGGAGATGGCAGCAGCCTACGATGAAGTACTCATTGCCAGCCAGGATGCCGCCGACGCCACGAAACATGCCATTGACGAACTGAAAGAGGAGGGTGTGCCACAGAGCGACAGTCGTATACAGAGCCTGCAAATCACCCGCACCGCTGTCAACTACCAGATGATCAGTTGGAGAATTGGTCGCAACCGAGTACTCAGTGGTGAGCATGACGGTGCTCTGCTTGATTCAGCCCCGAATACTACGCGGAAATCCAAAAAGGATGCATCGCTGCACAAGGCCAAGATCGAGCCCCCGGGCAGGAAGGTGGCTCGCCTAAAGGAAAAGGTCGTGCTCTATGACGCTACTTTACAAAGTCTCGAATCGATCAAGGAACTTCCTGGTGTAGCTGCTGATGAAGGATTGCTTCGGCAAGTGGACGCGACCACCAAGTACTTCCATGCTCTCAAGTAAGTTTTCGAACCCTTCCTGCTAATTTGCTCTATTCTAATATCATCGCTCAAGGTGTCTATCCATTGCACGTTCACATTCCCTAGTTGACCAATCGTCTAATGCTCTGGCTCTCACTAAATATGCATATGACCAATCGGTCCAGGCTGCTGCCTTCTACTCCGAAAATGGCGCGTCTTCGTCGGATTCTCCCATCTTAAGTATTGAGATTCGCCAGACAGACATTCAATTCCTCCACAATCTCCTCAAGGGGGAGCTGCAGCGGTGTCGCGCAATTGTTGAGATCGACAATCTAAGAGATAAGGCCAAATTGACATCGTCACAGGTCAACACCCCCCTGGTGGATAGACTTCGAGAGTATCCAGAGGACGGCGTGGATTTGGAGAATCTGGTTGACTATCCTCCCAGGATTCAACCGATCCCAGTTAAGCCACTCTTCTTCGACGTTGCTTGGAATTACATCGAGTATCCCGGAAAAGCGCCGGCTGCTCCGGCTGAGCTAGAAGAGGAACCAACACAAAATGCCGAACCTCCTAAGAAGAGAGGATGGTTTGGCTTTGGACGGTAAATAAGTATATAGCTACCGGGGCTACTCCGCGAAAATTAAAGAGACGAATTGAACACATCTTTTGAAATTGTCTCACTTGAACACGCGTTTTTTTGCGACATGGCATATCCGGCGCAAAAACCCAGTTCCTCCCTTGCTACCTTCGACGCAAAACCGTTTATTTGTCCTTTTGTTGAGATGTAGATGAATTATCCGTCCTGGTGTCTTTTGGTATCTGTGACCATGAATGAGCGTTGCTCGTCTAGTAGTTTAAACCTCTTAGTAATGGACGACCACGAAGACAGCGAGCCCATGATCTCAGAGAGAAATCGTCAGCGACGGACGATACCATCATGGCTCTACGTAGCCCTATATGCGTGCCTCTACATCTTGATTCTAGCGCTTGGTGTTGCGCTGGGTTTCGGGCTGGGTCGTTATAGAACCATATTATATCACCCAACAACGGCCCAAACTGACTACAGCGGCCGCCACTATGTGGTCCCCGATGGCCTTGACGTGGTCGCGCCAGGACAGCTTGTTAATACGGAAGAGCTCGACCTTAATACCGGCTTCGTCGTCTCGAGTCGGTCTCGGATACGCGAGTACGTGTTTAATATTACGCTGGCGCTCGCTGCGCCTGATGGGTTTCGGAAGCCTATGATACTTGCCAATGGGCGGTCTCCGGGTCCGTTGATCGAGGCGAATATTGGCGATACAAGTAAGTGACTTCCAGAGCATTGATGTTTTTAGTCTCGGCTTTCGTTGTTCACTGCAATATGAAACGGAGTTGCCTACTCGCGGATGAGTGCTGATTAAGATATCCTCAAGTCCGAGTCCACGTCAACAATTTCCTGCCCGATTCGAGTACAAGTATCCACTGGCACGGCATCGACCAGAGAAACACGACCTGGATGGACGGCGTGGTTGGCGTTTCCCAGTGCGGTATCCCGCCAGGAGGGAGCTTCATATACGAGTTCACTGTCGGCGGCCAGAGAGGCACGTTCTGGTGGCACGCACATCTGTCCGTGCAATATAGTGACGGGCTTTACGGACCTATCGTCAGTATGAATGAGTCTGGAGCGATAAAAACTTAGAAGCGAAGCTGATTGTTGTGGACAGGTGATTCATGATCCGGACGAGAGGGTCCCCGAGACCGATGATGAGAAAATTGTCTTCGTTAGTGATGTGTATCATACGTACGGGTCTGTTGTATGCTGCATAATTTCCTGCCGTCGTCTCTTCTTGTTATAATTCCACTCCCCTGATATTGCTGAATAACCATTTGACCGAAGCACAGATTTTGCCGAGCTATCTGAATACAACCTCGAAATGGGTGCCCTTCGAATCAGGCGTCGAACCACTCGCGGACAACATATTACTCAATGGACAAGGCACATACGACTGTACCGTGATTTCAACGACCTATCCGCCACCATCCACAAATGCGTTACGTCCTTCCTCTAACTTTGAACCCAGTTGCACAGGCGGGCAACTCTACTCAACTAAGATTCGCACGGGACAGCGCGTGCGGCTCCGCCTCATCAATTCGTCTTCCTTCCTCTCCTATTATTTTACCATCGACAACCACACGTTGTCGATAGTAGAGCTTGATGGGATAGAAATATCCCCTATGGTAAGTAATTTCTGGAACTATTCTATTCTTACTGTAGCATATTTCAGCGCACACGCTTTCCTCATTGAGAAGAGTAGCTTTCGTAGCCTTTCACAATTCACCCTTCAAATGGTAATCACTGATTCTAAGAATTGCAGCCCGCTCGCGGAATCTACCTGAACATCGGCCAACGCGCAAGCGTGATCGTAACAGCAAACCAGACGTCAGGAAACTACTACATCCGAGCCACCCTACCACAGACATGTTTCCTGCCATACGTACCGTACTCGAGCGCCGGGCTCGCGGCAGGCCAGTACGCGGCGAGGGGAATCTTGTCATATGACGATGTGCCTGTCGACAGCAGTCCCATCGGAGTTATGGGAAATGTCAGTAATCCGTACGGCGTCGAGAATAATGGGGCCAGGGGCGACGTATGGGAAGGCTGCGATGATATGCCTTTTGATTTACCGAAACCTATGAGAGAGATAGGCGCGTATGATATTCATGAGGATAATATGCTTTATATCGAGTATATGTTTCGACAGGCGCAGGACGTTAATCGGATATTCATAAATAAGGTGTGCTTACTCGATTCCCCTTTACTTATCCGTGTCTTCCGCCGCCTGTTCTCGATAACTCATCCGTGTAAATCCCTCTATATTTCCCCATAAGTGTGGCTCGCGACATTGAGGCAGACATAACGGATAGCTTAGCTAACATATGGTTGCATTATCCAGACGGCGTACGTGCCACTCTCAAACAACGCAACGCTGTGGAAAGCAATGGAGCAGGAATTCGTTCCCAGCAAGGCCAATTCATACAACAGCTGGGACTTCGGCCTGAGCCAGCAGGTCCTACTCGTTCCCGAGGCGGACAAAGGGGCGCAGATAGTTATCAACTCCCGTGATGCTATGGAACATCCGTGGCATTTGCAGTCAGTCAATCCCTCCTTCACCCCTCCCCCCCCCTAAGTAAGATATCGATACTAATACCGAGTAATAGTGGTAAGCAGAACTCAGAATGTCGCTTTCACCATTATTTCGTCAGCTTCCTTTCCTCACTTTCACATCAAACTCCTTCTCCAACTCAAGCCCCTAACGCCCCTTTTTCCCAGGCCACTCCTTCCAAATAGTAGGTTGGGGCCAAGGCCTCTTCGGCACCCCTAACAGCGCGACAACATGGCATTTTGAAAATCCCATGCGCAGAGACACAGTAACAGTCCCAGCCTTCAGCCACGTAGTCATCCGCTTCGAAGCCGATAATCCGGGCCTCTGGGCTCTTCACTGCCACGTCGCGTGGCATATGGAAGGTATTTCTCCTTCCCTCCCTCCCTCCCTCCCTACCTAAGAGACAACTATCTAGGATAGATTCCAAGAAAGAGCAGATGGAAGAAATGGTGAAGCTAATGTGTGAGAATATGCAGGCGGCATGTTCGTTTCTCTAGCCGAGCGTCCGGATGACCTAAAGGCTCTCGTCCGGAACATGGACCCAGAGACGCGTACCCGGAGCCAGAGTTTCTGCGGTGCGCAAAGCAGAAGCGGGCGTTAGGTTTTCGGGTATCATGCCAGTTATGGTGAGCTCCTTATTGTCTTGCTTTATTTACCCTTACCTAATAATACAGGCCGAAGTAGATTGGTTAGTAACATAGTTATTCTAGGGTCTTAGTTTTTTTTGCCAGTCTCCTGACATGAGGGGCTGTCAGAGGACAGCACGACTGAAAAGATTTGTGATCTGTTGAAAAGGTCCGTCAAATTCAAACAGTATAGGTGAACCGAGGTAGTACAGGGATGCAGGTGTCTTAGGGAAGAGAGATCGTCAGGTTTAGATCAAAAGTATTCCTTGAGAGGCGATGTTATTAAGTTAAGTTTGTTGATATACAACACGTTATATACAGCGCTAGAACATCGAACCGACCATTCCTATGCTAGTCATCATCAGAGCACCGTAAACATCTTTGACCCGCCAAACCTGTAGGCCAAGTACTCTTTTCCTTTATCTCTGAACGCCCCTGCCGCCGCAATGTAGCATGATGAACGTGATCTCCGTATGGCAACAGGCATTAAACAAATCGTGAATATGAGTACAAATTGATGTACAATGCGGTAAGCCTATCACACTTCTCCGCTCGTGGTATTGAGAACAAATGGTTAAAAATCAAAACGACAATGCTGTAGAGGAATTTATGGCTTCTTCTCCTCCTCGGGCTTAGCCTCTGATGAGCCAGGTTGCTCACCAGACTCAGCACGGGCCTTGTGCATCTTGTCGAAGAGGTTCAAGCTGGCCATCTGCAGCTCATCCGTCTTGGTCTTGATGTCCTCAGCGGTGGCAGTGCCTTCGCCCGACTGGCTCTTCGAGACGAACTCACGGAGAGAGGTGATCTTCTCCCGAATGCCGTCGGCCTCGGTCTTGTCGAGTCTATCGGCGAACTCGTTAAGGGCCTTCTCGGTATCGTTCAAGACGCTGTCGGCACGGTTGGCGGCCTCGATGGCGTTCTTGCGCTCCTTGTCTGACTCAGCATACTTCTCGGAATCCTGGACCATCTGCTCGATCTCAGAGTCGGATAGACCTGAGCCAGAGGCAATGGTGATGGACTGGTCCTTGTTGGTGCTCTTATCCTTGGCGTGGACGTGGACAATCGAATCGGCATCGATATCGAAAGTGACCTCGACCTGAGGAACACCACGGTGCGCTGGGGGAATGCCAACAAGCTGGAAGTTGCCCAGAAGTTTGTTGTCCTTCACAAGCTCACGCTCACCCTGGTAGACCTTGATCTCAACAGCGGTCTGGAAGTCGGCAGCAGTAGAGAATGTCTGGGACTTCTTGGTAGGAATAGTAGTGTTACGGTTGATCAGACGAGTGAAAACGCCACCCAGTGTCTCGATACCTAGTGAGAGAGGTGTGACGTCAAGGAGAAGTAGATCTTTTACTTCACCAGAGAGAACGGCACCTTGGATGGCAGCACCCATAGCAACGGCCTCATCGGGATTGACGGATTTCGCAGGCTCACGGCCGAAAATGCTCTTTACCGACTCAGTAACCTTGGGCATACGAGTCATACCACCAACCAGGATAACCTCCTGGATGTCCTTAGCCTGAAGACCAGCATCCTTCAGCGCCTTGCGAACAGGTTCGACGGTCTTGGTGATCAAGGGGTCCATCATGCTTTCGAGTTGAGAGCGACTGAGCTTGGTGTTGATGTGCTTGGGACCAGAGGCATCGGCAGTGATGAAAGGCAGGCTAATGTCAGTCTGTAGAGAGGACGAGAGTTCGATCTTGGCCTTCTCCGCGGCCTCACGGATTCTCTGAATGGCCATGCGGTCGCTGGACAGATCAATGCCAGACTCGGTCTTGAATTGCTGAACGAGGTGGCGCACTAGACGGATATCGAAGTCTTCACCACCCAGATGGGTGTCACCGTTGGTGGACTTGACCTCGAAAACGCCATTCTGAATCTCGAGGACGGAAATATCGAAAGTACCACCACCCAAATCGTAAACAGCGACAACACGGTCAGCTTCCTTCTCGAGACCGTAAGCCAGAGCGGCAGCAGTCGGCTCGTTGACCACACGGAGGACATTGAGGCCAGCAATCTGACCGGCGTCCTTGGTAGCTTGACGCTGGGAGTCATTGAAATAGGCAGGAACTGTGACGACGGCATTCTTGATGGGCTTGCTCATATAGGCCTCGGCGGTCTCCTTCATCTTGTTCAAGACAAAGCCACCAATCTGGGAGGGCGAGTACTTCTGACCACGAGCCTCAACCCACGCATCGCCGTTGGTGTGCTGGACAATCTTATAAGGCACCTCTTTGATATCCCTCTGGACCTCAGCATCTGTGAATTTTCGGCCGATCAATCGCTTAGTAGCGAAAAGAGTGTTTTCGGGGTTCACAACGGCTTGTCGCTTAGCGGCGACACCAACCAAGCGCTCACCATCCTGGGCGAAAGCAACAACCGAAGGTGTAGTTCGAGCACCTGAAACTGGATTAGTCTCCACTTTGCTTAACTGATAGTTCATTCTGGCTAAGGAAATTTACCTTCTGAGTTCTCGATGATTCTGGGAGTCTTGCCCTCCATCACAGCAACAGCTGAGTTTGTTGTTCCTGTTGGAAACTGTCAGCTCGTGACCCGCCGATTCCGCGTATATGTCATGTTCCGCTTCATTTACATACCGAGATCAATACCAATGACGGCACCTTGAACTTTTCCTTCTGTGGATTCATAGCGGGCGAATGTGGCGCCTAGAGGCTTCCGAAGAGGGGCAGCCCATCGTGGAGCTGTGGAAGCTGCTCGGGGAAGCTATGGCGGATAAGTAATCAGCATCCTTGGTCTACAGAAAGTGCGGAAACGCTCACTCGGAAGAGTGGGAGAGTGAACTTACAGCTCTGGACAAGCGCGAGGCCAACATGGTAATTGTGGCTGCCGAATTTTATAGAGTAGGAGGGGGAAAGACTATGAAGATGCGTATGCACAATACAGCGAGATTGGAGCGGCAGATATTATACAGGAATAATTAGGTATGGGGGTGAGGGAAAATATGAATGGATGGATGTAGATGGAAGAGAGGGACGACGATAATGATTGAGAGAGAAAAATGCAAGCTCAAGTACTGCGACACCGCGCAGAAAATTTCAAGGGCATAGAAGGTTTCCGAGAGCTTCTGAGGGGCGGTCTGCGGCGGCAGAAGTGCTATCGGGGTTTAGTCCGGGCCAGTTCTGGGCCATGTCTCCGCAGCTGGTCCACGGAAGCTAGTTGTGGGGGGTCTAATGGAGGCGAATTAAATAGGCGCTTGCAAAATTTTGAGGATCAAAGAAGGCAATAGGGAAAAAGAGATGCCGAGAGGCGCCGGTCGAACAACTACACACATACATGAAAGGCAATAGCCAATCGATAGGCTGCTTCCCGCACCAACATTCTATGTATTTAACGTATGTACCGAGGTAGAGGTAACTACCAGGTACACAACATCTTATGTTGCCTGCTTTACCATCGAATGTAGAGTCGATTGTTTTACCCGGTAATTCAATGGTTAGCGGTCAATCGACTACATGTACCAAGCGATTATGACCAATATCGAGGGCCCATGTGGTCTTTGTCTTGATTGCTTCATCTAGACCGAGTACATCCTGTAAGACATACATAGGTATGGTGAGGCCGCTTTAAGCCGGAGCTTTGCCTAAGCTGACTTGTACCCCAATTGAACACACGCTATATCAACTGCTTCAATCGTCCACTTTCTGCATTCTATCATCGCTCTAAGAAAAGTGTCGCATCCTTGTTACAAATGTTATACATGTCTTCGAATCTATAATCTTACAAGACGCAGCTATATAAAGCCGGTATCTAACCCCGCTGTCGCAAGATGAAGGGCAAGCCCAAGAGTCCCGTAGAGGCGGCGGAGACCATGTCTGCCGTGACGGTGATTCTGAACGGCGTGCTGAAGGCGGGACTGAAGATGTCGTTGTCACCTTGACACGGGGTTAAGCTGCTCGAGACTTCGAGCGCGCTGACCTTCTCAGTGGCGCGGGCTGCTCAACATTCATAACATCATCTGCAAACTCTACAATATCTTCAGGCCTGATACGCTTTTCGGGACGCTCCGTTACGACGCCATGACCATGCTTCTTGGCTCGGGCCACATTCGCATCGAGGTCATTCAACACCTGCCGAGCAGCAACTTCAGTCGGGCCGGCTCCATGCAGGGATAGCCCAAGCAACTCTCTCTTCTTAAAGAACTCCCATCCCAATTCATAGCTTATGCTTCTACTGCCGGCCGCGGGCCCGGTCTTCTCTAGAAACCCCGTCAATGCCGCCCTCGAGATCCCACCGAGGGCGAGGCGGAACTGATCCAAGGTCCAGTCGCCCTCAGTAACGAGGATTTTGATCATGGCTCGAATCTGATCGCAGTCTCTGTCGATCTCTACTCCGGGCCTGATAGCTTCTTCCTGCGGGAGCGGAATTTTCTGACCAGGCTTGATGACGGAATGGAAGACAGAGTCCATCCAGGAACTACGACGGGCCACTTTCGGTCGCGGAGTAAGATCTGTAGTGCTTGCGGGGATGGAATCAAGTAGCAAGGCCTGCTTATTTATGGTCTCTATCTCGCGTGTGGATCTGATGCCTCGATTGCCAACCACTCGAGCAAAGAGATTGGCATGGGTGGCCGCGTCTTCGGTTACAGGGGCTGCATCGACAACAGTTGGACCAGAGAGCGTGGAGCTGGGCTGCTTGGAATTTGACGCTTTGGGTTGAGGGACTGGCTTGTCCTTGCTCTTGCTCTTGTTTCCCTTCTTCATTTTTTTGGGCCTTTTCATTACTCGGCCGTCCGTCTCCCTCTCCACCTCAACGATGGCGGCAGAATATTGCTCCAACTCATCCTCATCCAGATCAGGGAACACAGCCTTACGCGCAGCGCCGCGTTCCTCCTCGTCAAGCTCGTTGTTAATGTAATGGAGCACGCGGTCCCTCACATAGTGATTTGGTACATCTTCGAGCGTATGGTTGCGCCCTAGTCGACCACCTCTGACCCCGTCCGCGAACGAGAAACAGCCACTGTTTCCCTTGGAGTCAATGCTATCCCACCACGTTATTAGGGCGCCGATACGAAAGCCATCTTCCTCGTTGAGATGAGTAGCAGAAAGGAGGGCTGCGATGATATCGGTGTTCGATTTGACCTCCCCAGGTGCCTCCAACTCGTGTGAGCATCAAGTATCGTGTATTTAGACAATTTATATATTATAACTTACAGCTCGAGACACCGAGAACTCGGTGTCCGGGTCTGCTCTCGGGTTGTCAACAGGTTTCACGATCTCCCAGTCAGGCTTCTTCTTCGCGCCCGGAATACCCTGGAACACTTTGTACCAGACTTCGCTGCGGCGGTCCGAGGCTACCTTCGTCCCGATTGCCAAATCGACAGATTCAAGGACGGCCTTCAGTGGGACATCTTCAAAGGTGTATGCAGTGCCGTCCCTGCGATAAAACACGGTGCCCGGTATCATAACACCTCCCGTATGATCGGGTTGGCGAAAGTAGTGAGATGCAATCATGAACCATTTGATGGTTTCAATTTCTTTTTCCGGCAACCCACTATGGTCTCTGAGCCGTGCGATGACGAGGTCTTTGTACTACGTCGTCGTCGCAGTTAATTATCGTCTCATCACCCGGATCAGCGAGTGAGCTGGAAGGGCGGACTCACATTTTGCGACGCCATTTTGGATACTCTGCTGACGGTCTAGTTTGGTTCATTTACCTATCTAATAGCAACCTGGACTATCGATTGATGTATTTGATTCAATTGAGATGCTTGTTTTGATAAACAAAAGGAGTGTTTAAATACTGAAGTAAGATTACCTACCTCTATTGCAATGATGTCACGCCCATGTTAGCAGAGCTAAGCCTACCTAGGTAATTTGATACGCGTCTCTTAATGTGTAGGGTCAGGGGTATCGCGTGCGAAGCGCATAGTTTTGCTGAAACGCAAAGAAGATGATCTTTCTTTTACTTCCTCGCGTTACGTCATTGCATACACATATCGTACTTAGTTGGATTCAAGAAATCAATAGGCTAGCGCCGTTGAGATTTGAACCCAAACCTGTACATAGTTCGCATCCCAGCTTCTCTTAAGTTTTTACTTTTATAGGCGTATTTAGTAGCCTGTATAATGGAATTATTAGTTGATGTGACTTTCAAACTATTATTGCTTAGGTTTAAAGCTACATCTTCTGTAAAGACTCAACCAGATGAGTATAAAAATGCAACCTAGCCCTCAACAGTTCCTACTTCTATTCTTTTACTAAACACTTAGCCGAAGGGGAGCAATTATATATTCCTGTTAAAAACAAAAACAAAACCAAAACCAAGATGGATGGACTTTATATTGATACTTTTGGTATTCTACCAAGTGACGACCTATCCAACAATTCGGCATTGTCTCAAAGTGCCCCTGACTCATACTGCACATGCCCAAACCAACATGCCCCATGCTCGAAGCGTAAGGAAAAGACAGCCAATAGTCGATTAGGCCGGACATTCGGAAGCCTTAATAATCGACAAGAAAATGACACTCAGAGCTCCGAAACCAATAGGTCAGCACTAGAACTTGCAGTACGTAGGACTCGCGCAGCGCGGTTATCACCCTTGTCGTCGGAAAAGGAGGACGATTTTCACCGTATTACCCCTAAGCGGAACAGATCCGCAACGAACTCCCCATCGCATTTAGCTGGCGAAAACGAAGGAGAAAACGTGGTCGAGAAGCCCTGTATTGTTGATGAGTCCCGGTACTGCTGCTGTATTAAGGACTGCTCGTGTATTTACGACCGCGGTGACGACAGCCCATACAGAGCGAGGCTTCAACCAAGATTCTCGCTGCTACTGCTGCTGCTGCGAAGGCATTTATGGCCTTCACCCTTTACAGGACAATTATGACGACGACGACAACGACGTTATCGAAATTGAATTTAGGCACGTTCTAAACCTGGTAAAATTTTGCTTGGCTTCAGCTACGGGCTGGGCAAAACAGACCTATATCAGGACTGTAAGGGCTGTCTACTTTCGTTATTACTTAACTAGTGATTTATTACAGCCATCCTACCTAGTAAGTGAAGAACAAATTGCCAAGTTATGGTATGTTCAGATCGATTCGTCTTAATCATTAACAGAATCAATGGGTTAAACCGTTTATTCAATCAGTATGTATTTAAATACGGACCGTTTAAGTTCCAAATAACGCTTTGTTGCTCAGCTGCTATGTACAGCGCTAGATGCACAAGTATACATAGATAGGTATACATAATGTGAGGTTACTTGCGAAGAAGGAGAAATATTAGCAGAAGAATTATGCCCAAGAGATATGTCTCTCTCTTGGTCATCTCATTGTAACCATTCCGCCATGACCTGACAAAACCATTACTCAAAGCTTCTTCGTTTTTCTTACTGTCATGATGTTGTATGTTCTCATGGGCCTGAGCCTCATTCCCCTCGGGTATAATCGTCTTAACTTGAGTTTGGGGTACATCATCTGCTCCACGCTCTGCAGGGCTAACATCTTTTTCACTTGATCCTACGGTTAGATCTTCTGTCGTTTCTGTATCTTTTGTGGCTACATGGTCCGAGTTCATCGAAGCTGTCCTCTCTTTCCGAGCTTGCTCGTAGAGATATTGAGCAATGCGTTCGTGGCCCGCGCGCTTGGCCTGCTGATAAGGTGTCTGGCCCGTCCTGTCCTTAATCCGGAACGGAACCCTTGCTTCGACTAGAATCTTGACGACTTCGAACTCGTCGCACTCTACGGCATACCGGAGCGTCGGCACGAGCGCGTCCCGCTCTGATCTCTCAAAGCTGGCTCCTCTCTTCAATAATAGGAAGCCGAACGCGGGCTTGAATTGCTGCAATGTGCAGAAGAGCAGCGGCGTCCTGTTTATCAAATCTCGCTCGTCTATGTTGCACCCGCGGTCGAGCAGGAGCTCGGCTATTTCGTATTCGTCGAAGTCTATCGCGGCGTGTAAGAGGGTGTGGCCCCATTTGTTTCTGCTGTTGATGTCGCCGCCCTTGTCTAAGAGGAGGCAGAGGTTGTCGCGACGCCCGTAGCGGATTGCGATGTGCAGGATCTCTCTGGATTGATCTTTGATGGCATCCAGAGCTTCAGACCCTGTTTCGTTTAAGTAGGTCTCTAGCTCTGCTTTGTCGAGTTTTCGTACTGCGGCTTCAATCGACATCTTGTAATCAACTGCGAGGGTGCTCGCCCGCTTTATGTGAGCTGACAAGTCGCTCTCATCATTTACGAACTCACCATCGTGGTGTGGGTGTTCGTCAGCCTCCAGCTCTTTTAACCTAGCATTCCTCAACAGGTCAAATAACCTATCCCGATCTTGTTCGCGGGCCAGACGCAAGGGTGTTTTCCCACTTGTGTCTTCGATATCAGTACGTGCTCCGTACTCTAGTAGAACTCGGACTACCGCCTCCGCGTTGCGACCAACCGCATCGTGAAGGGGGGTTTCGCCAGCATCGCCCTGGGCATTGGGATCGAGGTTTGGAAGAGTCTTTAAGAGATAACGCATTATAGTGCCACGACCATTAATCGCACATCCGTGAAGAATGTTGCGTCCGTGGAAGTCCTTGAACTTGTAGTCGACGCCGTGCTCTACAAGGATGCGAACACATTCTAAGGCATTCTCATCAACGGCACGGAGCAATGCAGGACCGTCGTAGACATCTCTAGCATCTGTGTCGGCTCCCTTCTCAAGTAGCAAAGAAACCATATCACCATATCCTTGCTGGGCGGCTAGTGTCAGGGCCGTCTGACGAGAATTGTCCACGGCATTTATCGCAATACGTGCATCAGAAAGGAGCAATTTCGCAATTTCGATCTGCCCGCCGAGTACACAATGATGCAAAGCGCCGAATTGGAAGTAATTGGGACATTTCAGGTTTACATCGATGTCTTTTCTCGTAAGCAGATGCTTCACAATCTCGCTGTTCTCGTTCGACACCGCCCACATGAGGGCTGATAAGTTATATGGATTGCCTGCATCTATGACATTGACGGCTACATCTCTGGACGACGCGACAATCTCCGCCACGACTTTAGCGTAGTTTCCCTCACAGGCTCTATGGAGGGCCGTCCGTCCCCGACGACAAATACGACCGGGGTCTGCACCTGCATGAAGTAGTAAATGCACGATATCTGCGTGGCCCGCTTGCGCGGCGTACATTAGCGGCGTGGTCTGTAAACAGTCCTCGATATCAACGTCAACGTCCGTTGCTAGAAGGCTCGAGACTGTCTCGGTAAGGCCGAAATAGGCGCTTAGGTGTAGGCCGTGGACGTTTTCTTCAGCATCCCACCCCGAGGATGCTTCGATATCATCTAGCCACATGAACTGTGCAGCGGCTGAGACATTTTTGTGTTTGGACATCAAATCCTGCGCCAATTGCCCGACAAAGTCTGCTTTCGGAAATGATGGTGTCCTGGTGAGCGATGCTCCCCGTCCGTGGGCCAGCTGTGTGTGTATGCCCCAATGAGTCGCCGCATACCTCAGTAAAGGATACTTGGCTTGTCTTTGCTGGATCAGCAGTTCGCGATCTGGGCCGACGCATGCGCCGGAAGTAAAAGCCGAGAAGTGCAAGTAAAGCAAACAAATCTCCGCCAGGGTTTCGTGACCGTTCTTCGATTGCTTTAGACCCGTGTTGGCTATGTAGTTGCCGATGGTTTCATGGGCAAGTCTGACATGGCCAGATTGTTCGATGATGACGAGACCAGCACACATAGAAACTAGATGTCTCACGTCGGGAAGCGCGAGCTCGTCGATGTCGTCGTCGTCTTGATTAACAGTAATCGCATGAGCTAGAGACTCTGTAGAAAGCAAACTCCGCGCCGTAGCTACAATGATCAATAGCTTCTCCAGCGTCGACGCTAGTCTTTGGCTACTGATGCGGTTAAATACGCTATCGTAAATGTCGTTGATGTTCGATGGGAGGGTATTAAGGGCGTTAATAAGATCCCTTGCGGTGACTTGTTGCTCCAGCGCATTCATGTGGAATTTCGCCAGCAAAAACCTTGCGATGTGTTAGATCCTCATTCTCTTTTGTTATGAGGGAAATCTTACATTTTATGAGATTCCTCTTGCACCCGCGAGACGATCGTGTCTGCGAGTCCATATGCTTTGGCTCCGGCGTTCTCGAGCAGGAATTTGAGGTTGTCATTGTTATCGATGCGCCATAGTATGTATTGCTCGAGGTCGTCCAAATGTGCGGTAACAGTAACTGTCCCGGGCCAGGCCCATGTGAAACATTCTTTCGATTGGTTACAGCCAAAGCAAATGTCGTACTGCTCGTAGCACTTGACACACACATCTCGTTTGCAAGTTTTGCAATGGTAGCATGCGGCATTAACCCAGTCTTCGTTTTTGCCTTCAGAACTGGGGGCGGAGTCGGGATCTGGATCGGCCTGTTCTTCATTGGGGACCTCAATAAATTCGAACTTCTTGTCAATCGCGTCAGAGTTCGTAGAAGCATCATCAACATCTTCTTCTTTTTCTTCTCCAGAGAGATCTTCCCCGCTTCCCTCTTCGTAAGTTTCACCTCGTTCGTCACAATTATCGCAATAGTAGTACGAGTATTCCTCTTCTTCGAAATCGGCCCGAGTCTGGTATCGGCCTTCACTTGCCGATTCGCTAAACCATTTTTTAATGCTCTCGACAGGACGGGAGGTCACGAGTAACTGCGGAAGGGGGTGTAAAGATTCAATGGTCTGAAGAAGCTCGACTTTCTGCTTATTCTCACGAAGTTCGTCTAGCCCATCGACGATGATAAACGTCTTGTCAAATGTCTCCAGCTCCTTCGACAGCGCCTCGACCAGCCTTTGCTGGCTGGGACGGGATTGTTCCCCGTTTTTCGTATGCTCCGTGTACAGTTTCCGAACCGCCTCCGACATCTGACCGCGCTTCTCGACCAGCTGTCTGAGGAAGCTCGACACGATGTTCGATGACGAATGCGTGCTAGTGTCATCAAAGGAGCAGTAGGCGACCAAAACGGCCACGTTCGCACCGGCGTGTTTCTCCTGGAGCTTCTGGAACAGAGCTGTTGCCAAGACCGTCTTACCGGCGCCGGGTATGCCGTGGCACCACAGAACTTTCGTCCTACTGTCGCACCACCCTCGGACCTGCGGGTTGTCGAGAAACCAACTGCCAGTGCCACTGAGGGGCCGTCGCTGTGCGGCGTGCTGCAGGACGCGGAAGTCCAGCGGCGATATCCATTTCAGCACAGTCTCCAGCTCAGCCGAATCAATAGCATGGCGAAGGAACTTGACGTCTTTGTTCGTGTCGACGCCCACTTGAAGGTTTGCGCGATTCAGCGCTATCGATATGGCGTCCGTCAAGGACCGCAATCTTCCCAGGATTCTCTGGACTTCGGGCTTGTCGAAGGGCCACTTGACCTTTTTGAACGTTCCTTTGAGACTGCGAGACGGGAGCACCAGTTTCGACGCGACCTGCTCGAGGACGAGCTTCAGCTGGTCGACGACGCCGCCGGGTTTGAACAAGGGCTTGATGGGCTTGGACCAGGCATTTTCCTCATCGAGATCGTGTGACTCGAACTCGTATTTCAGGTTCCAGAGTAAGTCGTAGACTGTCAACACCTCCTGGTGCAATTCGGACCGCTCTTTACCGCCTTCGCGCACGTCATTCATGTACTTGATGACTTTGAAAGCCAGGTCCACGATGGCTATCAAGTTCGCTGTCGTATCCATGACGAGGTCTTACTAAGCAAAACCTCTAATGTCATTTTCTAATTACCTTGGGAATGGTGTCAACTTGAGCACATTAGGACTATGGGAATACGATGTATATCGCGGCTCATCAAGTTCAATGCGACTGATACAAACCCGATAGAATTTAAGACGAACACTTTGGAAGCGGGGGATCGATAAATCGTCTCATCGTTGTGTGTGGCAAGTTGATGAAACGGCCCCCACGATGCTCTATTTATAGTTAGTTTATTATTCCTGGCTGTCAGCACTTGAGCTTTTGTTCTACTTATGTAATCAGCAGTTTCATTCATAGCTAACAGGAAGGAAGTCGCCCAAATTTGAATCTAGGACAATACTAGTTGAGGCTTATGTTCTAAAGGAGTAAGTCACTGAAAGCAAGTGTGGATGTTGGGTGGTCGTATGAGGTTTTTAGGCGCTTAATGAGTTTACAAGTACCTAGGTGCACAGTTACAGCACATTTAAAATATATAACTATAGAAACACGACGGCTGTCCTTATACAAACCTTCACCCCCTCACTTCAACTCATGAGTTCAGCGATCGGTGATCTCAACGCACACATTGATGTAATTAATTATTCAGTCACCTTATTTATCCCTTTAACTAAAAGTGGACCAAATTCAACAGAGGGACTAGTTCCAGAGATATGTACGTCATTTAAAACCCAGAGACAGTATTCGGATAATGAACCATAGTAATATTGGTTATACATATCTCGATCAGGGAAAGCCCCGCTGTTATACTCGACCCATTTTTATCCATTTCGTAAGTCACGGAGCCGAAATAGCGCTCAAAGGGATAACCCTCCGCAAATCCCAAGCGTGGATTGGCTGGCTCCGATCCTCGGACCCGATTATATGGCTAGTGCGTAAGACTGAATGGAGGTGGATAGTGACTTAGATAAGCATCAATGATTTGGTAGTCTAATTGTTCTGCAGCAGGTACATGAGTACATTTCGATAGACACCCACCATACCATCTTACTTCACTGCCCGTCGAGGCCGGTGATGACAACACCACCCATCATTCCTCATTCATCCATCCATCCACTTGGCTATCTACAGTGCACCCACCGTAGGTTGACATAGCAGATAGTCCACCTAAGTCCGTCTACAGCACAGTACCCGGAGTCATTACCTACCTACACAAAGAGGCTGGTTACTGGCTGTAATCAGCAATTAATTACACCCGACATTTACTTACACCAACCACGATAATCCGAATCTTCAACTTCCGCTCCTGTGGCACACGGACACAGACACGGACACAGACGCAGACACAGACGCAGACACAAATACCCACCCGTCCGTCCTCCACCACTTCTCGACCTGCCTGCTTATAGCACAAGCATAGATCCCAAACAGCACGAGACATCATTCTCTCTGTGTGTGGTTCTCGACATCAATGCGCCTTGATGATACATCCATCTAACGTTGACCTTCGCCATTGGCACCATGGCCGTCGGCGATGAAGCGAGGTAAATACACTGCAAGGGCAGTGATCCATCCATTCATCAATCCATGACCCGAGTCTCCGCTGACATGCGTCTCGCGGCTTCACTCTAGCCTCCGGCCAACCGACCATTTGCTCCTCCAAGAGGGCCGCAAGCACTACCGCACCCAAATTTCGCCTATGTTAGTTCCCGTCCTTTGTTGCCCTTAGACCACCTGCGCACCCGCCTTGCGCCCTCCCGCCTTTATGGCGTGTCTGCTAATCGTCTCCGTACCGCACTCAGGCATTGGCAGCTACGGTCTTTAATCAGCGCCGACCGAGATGGCATAGTCTACTTCCCTGCCGGCATCCACAACACCCACATCACGCGCCTCGATACGAGGACCCGCGAGTGCGAGACTATCAAGGTCATCAGCTTCGAACCTAGGTGTCTGGTAGCCAGTGGCCGCTGGATCTGCTGCGGCGGCGAGAACGGCGAGTTTGCCGTCATCCGCGAGTCCGCTTCTTCCGCCGATGCTACTGATACTCTCACCCCAGCGGGCGCTTCTGTCGCCGCCGCCGCTGCCCTCGCTTCCGCCTCTGAACATGCTCTCGACCGCGACCCTACCCTCGCCGCCGAGCCTTCCATAGCCGAATTGCGCCGCGACATGCTCAGCATCGTCGAGCAGATGAGCGGCTCCGTCAAGACCTGGTCCGCGTCCAACCACAAGTATGGCACACAGCGCGTTAACTGTATTACCATCTGGCAACCTCCCAAGCCGCCTTCCGACCCGCTACGACCCGGCCGCTACACCTCTCCCGTGGCCGTCTTGGCCAACAACGACAAGACAGTGACCGTTGTCAGCCTGGATGACGACGAGGCTATCGACGAGTTACAATACCCCGACTGTGTAAACCGTGGCGTCATTTCTCCTGACGGCAGCCTTCTAGTAGCCATCTGTGACGATCCATTCCTCTACGTCCATGTCCGATGCGCCCCCAACGGGAAACGGGGCGGTTCCTATGAGTGGGTACAGCTTCCCAGGATACGGCTCAAGGACCAGTCCATACGGGATATATCGGATTGCCGGGGTAGCTTTGCGGCTTCTTTTTCTCATTCTGGGAGGTATTTGGCGGTAGGCACGCAGTACGGTACCATCTCCATTTTCGATGTCGTCGCTTTCGCCGATCCCACTAGAGATCCCCTCGTTACCTACTTCAGTTCGTCACGAGCACCCACCGATTGTGGCGCTGTTAGGGACATGGCATTCTCCCCGGGTCCGTATGATTTGCTTGCGTGGACCGAGCACCGCGGGCGCATCGGTGTAGCCGATGCCCGCACCAACTTCACGAAACGGCAGATCATCTCTATAGAGGATCACGAAGCATACGATCACTTCTCCCTGAATGAGCGAAACACCACCATCGATCCCCGCCTACTCGATCCCCGGAGCGAGCGAAGCGCCGCGGGCTCGTCCACCATTGCCAGCCTCGTGGGTCCCTCGAACCGGTTACAGCCTGCTGCTGACAATTCTGATACGTCGAGGTTAAACCATCCGTTCTCTCCCGAGGAAACGGCCATTCTAGAGGCAGTGCAAAGCGACCGGCGACGCCGGGAAGCCCGGGAGCAGAGAGATCAGCGGGATTCACAGACGACTCGAGGTGGTGCTGCATGGAGGTCCTCTTTCTTTGCGGATCGCGTAAGTCCCCAACCGAGGACGCCCGGTGTCGCACGGGAGCGCGATCGGGAGATCAGTGAAAGGCTGCGTCATCTAACGTCTCTCCAGCGTGATACGCTGCAACGGATCTTCGAGCGTGATCAGAGCCGTGAGAGCCGCGACTATCCGCGCTCCACGACGACGGGAACGACGACGGCGACGGCGCCGACACCGCCCGACCAGGAGCGTGAGAGGCGGGCTCCTACACCGCGGAGGAGAAGTTCGATCATGCAAGCCCTGGCGCAGAATATGGACAATTCGACAAGGCTACAGAACGCCTCCCGCGATTACACGTCAGTGTGGGGGCAGGGCGGAAGAAGCACTTCGGGTTGGGCTGACTTGGAGGTGCTATATAACATGTCGGGCGGCGACATCGCCTCGGCTCCTCATGACGCGACTCGGACTGAGACCAACCGAATCCGGCGCGCCATCCCCATTATCGGCGACGTTTGGACCGACGAAATATCGGGGTTTCGTCGCTCGTACGGTCGCACAGGGAATCGTGAACATTCGCAGCGCCCGGATGATACGGCGGGCCTAAGCTGGAGCGAGGATGGCCGCACGCTGTAAGTCTACCAAGACGGGCCTCGCAGCTGCGGGAGCTAGAAATGACGATGACTGACCAAAATGCTACAGGTACATCGGAGCTGAAGACGGTATATACGAGTTTCATATGAACATGCTCAACAGAAAACTTTTCCCGACGGTCACCTTCCGCTAATCCGAAACCCTAAGCCTCAAATTCTCTCGTGACTCGTCGGTATGGATAAGCGGGGATGGCAGTTCTGGTGTTTTTGGCGTAAATAAGCATTACCAACTTGCGGACTGTACAGATAGACGACGGCGGGCGCCCCCCGGGCAGGATTTGATTATTATTATTTTTTTTCATCAGACCCGGGCATGCATGCTCTCAACCTCAACGGTGAGAACAGGGGTTCGTTCGCCCTGCCGACGCGCTCGGGAAAAGTTGGAGGGATCGAGTTAGGGAGTTGTCGGTTTATTGATTACTCTGGATGGATGGGGGCCTGGGACCTGAACAACTCGTAATGACCTTAAGTCCTCGTTGAAACTAGCTAGTGTCTCCGCGTACATATTCCTCAATTATACCCATTTTTCGTTTCGAAATATCTGCTACCGTTCATTTCTAGCTTCCGTATCTAATGGCGAACCTGTGTCCCTTACAGTCACATATCAAAATACAGGCTACTATCATTATAGCATGAGAGTAAGCAGTACGTGCCTACGTGACCTATACTGATTGATTACTGAATTCTAAGCATAAGCTGTTTCCTAGGTTAGCTAGTTAGGCAGTTTACTGATCATGATATGGTGAGGCGAAGCTAGACGAAGCTTGCATACAATGATATAGTCTCATTTCGTAATTAAATAGGTCATCTGTAAGATGAGCTTCTAAAATTCTTGATTATAACACACAACGGCGTCGGTTCGATAATGGCCGTGGGGGAACATCGGTCCGGTTTAGGAGGCATGGGGATGGATCCATGTCCTGGCCGGTGCCGGGTCCGTCTCTTTTAACTAACTAGTCCCAGGTAACCCAAGTAGTTGATAATAATTGCTTCTCAACCCTTCAAACCATTTGACATATTACCTAGCCCCTCGCGACGATTGCCGCCGCTGCTGCTCGAAGATGCTCGCTCGGAGCCCTTCGTTGCTTAATAGGCTCTGCGTTCGCTCATTCAGTTGCACGGCTGCTGCCCGGGCTGATTTCACTCATGTGGTAAGTAAGTTCTCATCTCATCTCATCTTCGGTCTTGGCGATCTTCAAGCATCCGTGCATCATTCTTCAATGTTTTTCCTATTCTCATCATATGTCGTCATTCTCAAACTCGAATGAGCCTCTGTTTAGTTAGGGAGAGATTCGATGTTCGAGAATCTCATATATGTAATAGCTGCATACGCGCAGTGAGAGATGAACAAAGTGAATGAATGATATGAGCTTACCAACCATGGTATGAAAACAGGTTATAGGCGGCGGCGTAATCGGGCTAGCAACGGCGCGAGCCCTAGCACAACATCCATCCGGCTCAAGCACGCTCCTACTAGAGCGCCACGCAAGCATAGGAACGGAGACGTCCTCGCGCAACAGCGAGGTCATTCATGCGGGCCTGTATTACGGCCCCGAAACCCTCAAGACACGGCTCTGCATCGACGGCAAGGAGAAGCTTTATGCATTCTGCGCCTCGCGCGGCGTGCCCCACGCGAACACGGGGAAATGGATCGTCGCTAACGATGAGGCGGAGCGCGAGGCGCTGGAGAGACTGCACGAGACCTGTAGAGATGTCATTCGTGTCCCCACGCGCTGGGTCTCCGAGCGAGAGGCACGCGAAAAGGAGCCTGCTGTTCGTGCTGTCGCGGGGGTCCTGGAGAGTCCTACTACGGGCATCGTCGATTCGCATGGTCTTATGGTCGCGCTGCAGGGCGAGTTTGAAGATGCTGGGGGCGTCGTGGCGGTCAATTCTACTGTTACGGCTATCGAGCCTTTGCCCTTCGGGACGGTGGGAAAGGATGAGAAGAAGAAGAAGAAGAAGCCTGGAAGCAGAGGCTGGAAGCTTACGATCGCGGATAGTACCACGGGCGAGACGTCTACTATCGAGACGGAGACTATTGTCAATAGTGCGGGTCTGGGCGCTGCTGACGTTCATAATATGATTGTTGTTGCTGCGAATAACCCCGAAAAGAAGACAAGAATGTACTTTGCCAAAGGCAATTACTTCAGCTATGCTGCTAGCTTGCCGCGCGTTAGACGGCTCATATACCCCGTCACGCTTCCTGGCGCGGGAGGCCTCGGTACGCATCTTACGCTTGACTTGGCGGGACGCATACGGTTTGGGCCGGATGTCGAGTGGGTTGATGACCCTTCCGACCTGGTCGTCAATACGACTAGGTTCCCGGACATGTTGGCCGCTGTCCGGAGATATCTGCCTGATGTCGATGAGAGTGCCTTAAGTCCCGATTACGCGGGCATAAGGCCCAAGCTTGGGAGAGCGGGTGCTGTTGGGGCTGGGAAGGGGTTCTTTGATTTTCATATTCAGATGGAGGATGGGTATGCGGGTTGGGTCAATAGTAAGTATCTCCTCCCTCCCCCCCTCCCCCCCCTTTTCTCCCTTCTTTCGGTACTGTTGGGTGGGAAACCATCAGCAGCTCTAGATGATGACCTCCCTCCTGTCTTAAGAGTTTGGCATCCTGTTGGCCGAGCCTTTGCCCCGTTCATAGCGAAGCTGCAGAAATGCTAACGTGTTATCAAGTGTTGGGGATGGAGAGCCCCGGGCTCACGAGTTCAATTGCTATCGGAGATTACGTTAGAAAACTGTTTTATGGAACCTAGACCGTATGTCGAGATATAGAAAGGTGTCAGGGATCCTGATAGGTCCACCAGGATCAAATAAAAACAATCTCTATGGCACGTTAGGTGAGCTGTGAGGTAAGACGGCTCCCCTATGGAATATACGATCCATTGAAGGACATCATGAAGACCTCAAGTCCTCGGATGTATATGTTATATACATAGACGTCAACACTAGCTAGATCGGCGCCCAATAGCCCACGGGGCTGGAAAACAGCAGCTTAATACGAATCGGAGATTATCAGCTACCTCCTGCTGCTAATAATTTGAAAACCAGAACATTGTAGCATCTCGTAGACAACACAGTCTCCACGGGAGGCGTAGGTGGTTAATTCAGGATATTGATATCAGCTTGAACAGCACACTTGGCCTTCAACGAAGCTCACTCAATCAATACTCACACACACACACCTGGATTCCAACCGTGCACCAGGCGGGATGTCAATACAACATATAGACGTCATAATATTTCGCCTATCCTCATACGCAGCTCAAGACACAACCGACGGAAGTTCGCCTAATGTAGCATTCCTCCTCCTCATATTAACGTCTCGCAACCTCTCCCATTCCCCTTTTGCGAAGGCATTATAAGAATATCTGTTGTCTCGTTATGTTTCGAAACGCTTACCACCACAGTACCCTCTTAAGGCTCATCAGAATGCAACCCACCATTATTATTAGTCGTCTCGTAGTCAAACCTCCATTGGCAAGAAGCGAACAGTGATGCGTATAGAGAATTCATAAAGAGTGTAGGAGGCGTCCTTTTGTATTGAAATGATGGGTTCTATCCTCTTCTCCCTTGCTCGCCTCCAGCGTCAAGAGTGACTGTGATGCAACTTCTTAATATGTATGCTACTGTGAATGTTGCAGTCTCTAACGTCTAGCCTCAACACACCCCCTCTAGGTAGTATCTGGTAAAGCGCCTCCTGTGCCAAACGATCGTTCCAAATGGTTCCGGCCTATGATGGATACGCTCGGATAAAAGACCCCAGCCACCCTGTAAATGAAATATTTCCCACGAGTCTGACATGTGCTAAAGATGGAAACAGTTGAGGCCGATTGTCATATACCTCAGAAAGAAAATAACTTGACTAATAACAGGCTTGTCCGTAAAGATAGTAATACACGTGAGAACGATGACCTTCCTGACGCAGCCGTATCCCATTCCATCAAACGCCAAAACCCACTGCTTTGTAGCACAGTACACGGAGGTATGTCTGATCCACCAACGGAAGACAGCAAACCCACTCATAACTTAGAAACCCCTTCGCTACTAGAAACATGCCACTGTTTGTCCTATTCGTCTTTCGCCTCCGAGGATGCAATATGTTGAGAAGTGGCCATAGGCGAGGGCTCCGCTGCATCGCCTTCTGACACTGAGGTGGAGTGGGTGAGGTGTGAAGGCTGTGCTGGCTCCCTCGTGATAGTTGCATTGGCGTTTGCGTGCACTTCGCTTAATTGGCGCTCTGGAGGCGAATCAGCTTAGCGCAAGCAAATATGAAGTAACATGGTATCTTACCGAGCTCACGCAGTCTATGGCGCAACATTTGATTTTCGCGAATCAGGGACTGTGTTTCAGCCTGATAATATGCCGTCTCGTCCCGAACACCCGAGAGATGTGGCTCGCCCTCTTGACTAATAGAGGTTGATCTGAGCCTGGGCGAAGAGGTGAGTGGATGGGAAATAGAGGGCGACCTAGGTATCGAGCCCGACGGCGTAGGTAGGGAAGGAGGCACACCAGGCGGGTGAGACATAGAAGTAGAGCGGTCCGAGGTAGACGGGTGATCCTCAGCCGCGACACTGGACTGAGTCTGAGCAGCCTGTAGCTGCTGTAATTGAAGTTGCTGTTGACGGATCATGTGCAGAAGTCGATTCTATTCTAGGTTAGCTCGCCTTCAACCCACGCATCGATCTACAGGTATCCTGAAGAGCCTGTAGTCTGGGCGTACCACTTGTGCTTCCTGCTCGGCCTCAAGCTCTTGGTGAAGTTCCCCGAGGCTCGGAGCTCTATTGTGATGGGGGTCGCGGCCGGTCAGCAGGGGAGACGACGACAAAGGCTGAGGGCTCATTCTGGGGTGGTGCGGATTGCCTCCCGACTCCAAGACCATCTCACCGGGGGCGGGAACAGAAGGGTCGTTAAGTTGGAGGTTCATCAGAACGGCGGATCGTCGTCGACCGGCTTGGGGAGAATGACGCTGACGGGAGAGGGAGCTGCTCGAGGTGCCTGGCGCGTAAATAGACGCGTAAGTCAGCCGCACCAACGCATGATGGAGAGAGAGGGGATATACACACGTCGACCGGGCTCGTGCTGCAAGCCCGCATTCACGGTGGCGGCAGCTTGTAACGAGATGGAGGCAGAACGCGGCGAAGGTGAGGGCGACTCACCCCGCACGGCAGAGGCGGATTCGGCAGCGGGGCCGGGGCTCGCGACTGCGGCTATACTGCCGTTTGTCATTGTGCGAAGGGGTACGGCGACTGGAGATGACGGCGGTAGTGAGTTCAAGTCGGGAGCCATGTCTCTGTAGCTAGCTGATGATGGTGTGGTGAAGAACCGCGTGCCAGGCCGGTGAGGCGGGTCACGACGCTGTCCAGGTGGTATCTGGTCTAGACCAGGCTAGTCTAGGATAGCCAGCCAGGCGGTGCCTTGCGCAAGTGAGAGCGAGGCTATCTCCTACTGCAAGGTTGTGGGTTAGTTCTAATGATGGATTGACGAGGACTTGGCTGCCCATCAATCATTCATTTATTCCATGGTGGGGGCGGGGGCGGCCACGGGAACAGACAAGGAACAAGGACCGGGGGGTTAGACAGAACTGACCATATATGTATGGTACGTGTGTTGTGTGATTTAGGTTGCTTAGGTGGTTGTTACTAGAAATACCGTAGATAGATTATATCGATCGACAATGATGATGACGATGATGGCAGCAACGGCGGCAGTGATGATGACAGTGCACAGTTTTAGAACAAGACGAATAGTCAAGCCATAGTGCGACAGACAGCTGCTCAGCTGCTCAACTACATAGGCAGACGGGAAGACAAAGGGAGGGAGATGTAGGCAGTTAGAGGAAAGGCACAATGATGCTAGATAACTTTTGCTCAGGTAAACGTGATGCGTAATGTGATGTTTGAGTCTGAGGTTTTAGTCTACCTACATGTACATACCTAAGCACATACGTTACTGCAAGGGACAAGTTGTCTGTTACTGAGTAAGGCAACAGTGGATGCCGGTGGAAGTCACTACCTACCCCTCCATTTAGTGTTACCCGGCAGCTAAGTAACTACAGTAGGTGGCCCGTGGGTAGTATGACTGAGAGTTTGTACCTTGAATTATGTAAGGAGCCGCCTGAAGGTCCTGTTCTAGTGGGGCACCGAAGGACCCTGCAGCCGGTCTAGGCAATATATGTGTAACCCTACTATATTGACCAAAACTAACTTCACCAAATAATCCTAATATTAACCATCATAGGCGTGTCCAGGTAGGTGAGGAGTCGGGACAAGTTCTGCTTCTTGGTCAGTCAGAACCTTCCAAAACTGACGAGATCTGATGGAGTGACAGTTGATGTCGCACTCAGGTCTGATGGTAGAAAAGATAGTTATCAACGCCGATTGTTGAGCTACTTGCGGAAGGTATGTCCTGGCTTGTTGACATGAAAGTCGTTGCAACTAATTAACGATCTAATCGGTGAGAGGTTTGTCCACCAGGGTCTACTCATTATTTCTTTAATTCTAATGACAACGACAATACGTGTTACTTCCTTCATAGACGAGATTGTGTATGGTCAATTGGAACGGGACCGAAAGCGGGAGCGGGAGTGGAGAAAGAAAAGCCATAAGAGATGAGGCAATAGAAGACAACCGTAAATGGCGGGAGAGGCTCCGAATATACCCGCTAACACCGGCCCATATAAATGGACCAGAACTCGGGCGACGGTTGATATATGATCTGTATTAGGTAACGATGCGCAGCTTGCTGCATAGCAGAAAAAAACCGTTGGTAAGGCTAAATAGCTCGAATAGTTAGCATTACGAGTCAATTGCTCATTTCTATTCACAAACAGATCAAGCAACCCCAGCCGCAAACGGAATAGGTAGTCCTCTCATCTCGCCTCTACGTCTAATGCAAAATACCGGCGGTGAGGTCGCACAGTGGAGCATCGGGCCGCCTCGGCCGTTTGCCCGGTTCAACCTCGAATCGGACCTGCACCACATGCATGCGAGCAAGCATCCTGGTTGGCGGCAATGGACACCTACCTACTCATGCAGCCAGGGACGCCCATGGCCTGCATCGCATGGGAGTATGCGGCCCAGGAGATAAGACGCCCGTGGTAATAGGGGCCCACACAAGCTTGGTGATGAGCTGATGTTCTTTTCTTATCGTCAACCTCCCTCTGGTATCTTATCACAACAGAAGTATGTGACGTCTCTACTGCGCAACAGCGAGCAATTTGGCCTTGTGAGATGCACCGCGAAAGATCCCAGATTAAGATCATTGATTTGGTATATGAAGGTGATCAACGCCAGGCACAGTAGCAGCTCGGTGGTAGACTAGAATATTCAACTGGCATACCGAAATGCCGGGTTAGAGCTGGATCGGGATGTTGCAGATTTTAGCATGTGAAGCATGTAAAGTAAGAGCCCCGGGTGTGGTTCCGGCCCAGTAGCCGGGCCTAGGACGTTAGTCGCAGATTCTAGATACCTTCCAGATAGTAAAGATATGTAGGTGATGATGCATAGTGATCTCCAACAGAGATAAGCCTCGTCATGGTAATCACGTAAGTTTTGTCGAATTGGTTTTTGGGTCGACGTTAGATAAACATCGACATCCGAAACGATGCGATATAGTAGGCACCTTTAAAGAAGATGACGCAACACAGCAAGGAGTCAATACTACCACGGCCTTGTTCGCATGTCACCACGATGATCTGGCTTAAAGTACGAGATAGTAGTTGTAGGTAGTATGCAGTAGTAGATGCGGTAGCAGAGATAAGAGTTGTCTTAATCTGTTGCATAGGCGCGAAAAGGTTTTCAATAGGCCTATTAAAGACACTGTGAAGTAGTACCAAAATCGACCAGATTAGGCAATGTGCTCTGGTTTTGAGTCATCCTATACGCTGACTGACAAAGAGAGCGCAAACCTTAATGTGATGCGCACGGTGCCTAGCCAGGTGCTACTGTACCAAAACCAGACAATTGGTGGCGCTACCCTGCACAATTCTTGGCTTTGGCCACACAACCCGACCCAGCCATGTGCGGAGTAGGTTACTCTTTTCCCACCGGTGAGATTTGGAGAGCTCGCTCAACCCATAATTACAACCGCATGTCCGCAAAATATGTTGTTGGAATACTCAACATGGCTTACATGCGACTACAACAAGATTTGAATGTTTCTCGTTGCTTTACTCATTGTGCCTTACTTACAACTTACTCATTTATCCGAATAGTAGGATGGCACTGGTAGAAGGTTGTAGAATGAGCAGATAATATCCAGGTAAGTAGATCGCCGATGGCCTGATTCCGCCGTCACATATGCTACTAAGTCGGTGGACATAGTTCCACAGTATTGGCGCAATAGCAGCCCTGCAGATCAAAGTTCTCAAATACATGAAAAGCTCGAGGCGCATGAATCAGCAGGGATCAAGCAATTACCCTAAACCTCCGATTCACGGCCTGCTTTTCTACATGGGATTGTGCATGCAGATGCGGTAGTGGAAACAGCCAGGGTGGAGAGTATCCCCATATCAAAATTATCAGTACTGTTACAGTAGTGCAACCGTCGAAAAAAAAAAAAGAGATACGCGTCAATAAACCTCTCGCGCTGCGTCGACACATTCCCTGCTTTCATTCTCTCTTTTCTCTTCCACTTCCCTACACACCCAATCCGTCCTTCTATCAATTCCCTACCCGCTTCTCCAATCTAACGGACCTATATAGACGTTGCGCCCGTCGCTCGTCTCTCTCTCTCTTTCTCTCTCCAACTAAAATTTTTAGCTTCAACCTACAACCAACCCTCTGCCGCCAGCCACAAGACCGACGTGGCAACAGCCGAGTCACAGCAATTAGTGCTGTGTCCGTTTGTTGTAAGCTTGAAATTAAACCGCGAAGCAATGGTCCTAACACAGCAGAGATGTCTCCGAAACCCCGATGCCTTCCCAACATTACAACTCTTCTTACTAGGTAGGTCAAGTATGCACGTCTTGTTCGGCACGCCGAGCTGACTTGTGTTCTATCAAGCTATTGTGCGCTTGGCTGAGCCCGTAGCGCTCACCTCTATATTCCCATATGCATGGTCTCTTGTGCGGCATTTTCAGGTCGGAAACGAGCGCGATGCCTCCTTCTATGCCGGGCTCCTCATCTCGGCCTTCTCCCTCACCGAGGCCCTAATGGGCATGTTCTGGGGCGGCCTCTCTGATCGAATTGGCCGGAAACCTGTTCTCATCTTGGGCTGCGTTGGGACCATGTTTAGCATGATTGTTGTTGGCTTTGCCACCAACATATGGGTTGCCTTGTTTGGCCGAGCCTTTGGCGGACTACTGAATGGAAACATTGGTGTCATCCAGACAATGGTGGGAGAGATAGTAACCAGGCCCGAGCACGAACGTAAGTAAAAAGATGCGCGCCTTACAGCAAATCCAGAAACTAATTTCGCAGCTCGCGCCTTTGCTGTCATGCCATTTGTTTGGTCGATGGGCACTATTATCGGGCCGGCCATTGGAGGCATCTTCGCAGACCCTCATCAAACCTGGCCGAGGATCTTCGGCCAGGACAGCTGGTTCACGACATTCCCTTATTTGCTACCAAATTTCATCTGCGCCTCCCTTTTGCTCGTTAGCATCGTACTTGGCTGTACCCTGCTGGAAGAGACGCACCCAGATATGCAGCCACGTGTGATGCTACCAGACAATACTTACGCCACCGATGAGACGCCGCTCCTAGAAACCTCGGACGCGCTCAAGCAACCTCCCGTGGACTTGCGATCAGAGACGTATGGGTCATTCAGAACTAGAGGAAGCCCGGATATCAGTTCCGAAGCAGCGCGCAAGAAGAAATTCGGGAAAAGGGAGAACTCGAGCATTTTCAACAAACGGACCATGGCCCTCATTATCTCGCTGTCTATCTTCACCTATCATTCGATGACATACGACCACCTTTTGCCAATCTTCTTCGAAGACAAGAAGGCGCAGTTTGGCCATGTGCTCTCTACCGCTTTCAACCCCTTCTATTCGCCCGGCGGTCTGGGACTTTCCATGCAATCAGTCGGGGTGATACTGGCCGTAAACGGCGCCATCGCGCTCTTCGTGCAGGTCGTCGTCTTCCCCCTGGCTGCTGAAAAAATCGGTGTTTTCAGACTTTTCCTCTTCGTTACCTTACTGCATCCGATCGCATACCTTATCGTCCCATGCCTGGTTTACGTGCCAGAGAATATTCTGCTCCCCGCCATCTACTTCTGCTTGACGATTCGCAACCTCTTGTCCATCGTCCTCTATCCGCTCCTGCTTATCCTTATCAAGGAAGCTACCCCCAGTCCCCATATGCTTGGACAAGTCAACGGACTCGCGGCTAGCGCTGGTGCGGCTTGTAGAATGATTGCTCCGCCGGTGGCGGGCTATCTCTATGCCTTTGGTTCACAGGTGGACTGTACAGCCATCGCTTGGTATGGGAGCGCCTTCGTGGCAGCGATTGGCTCTGTCCAGTGCTTCTCTGTTCGGAGAAATGGGAAGCAGAGCAATCCGGAAGCATCTTGTAGTACAAGTGGCGAGTCCTTGTGAAGTCTCACATGGATGACAATAATAGAATGATTGTGCAAACTAAGAATTAAAAAAATTATTAGAAAGGAGGATATATATAATAAAGCTTAGATAAGCAGGACATAGTTTACAGAAGGTATAAGTTTGTTCTAAAATTAAAACAGTGGTATATTATCATAATATCAAGCGTATTATCAGTCGCGAAAACCTACCTCAACTAGCATGTGAGGGCACTTCTTACGGGGCGTTGTGATCGGAGACCGCGTGCGTAAGCGTAGGCGGTGTAATGAGCTGTTACTAGCATGGGGAAAATCTCCTCAATTTCCATAGCTACCCGAACGGCAGCACGCATGTGTACAAGCTCCTAACTCTGGATTAGCCAAGTGGCGATCACAGCAGGCCAGCGTTTACTTACACATGGGTTCTTATCGAGATCCGTGAGGAGATCAGCCAACGCCTCGCGAACCTTGTTCGATCTCGGCCTCATAAATGAGGTCTACGAATCAAATTACTACTGCATTTTATACCGCTTCAAGCCCACTGGCCGGTATCTCAGTTCTGTCCCTGATAGAAAGAGGGGGTGTAGGCTGGAATTGTTCATGGGTCAGGATTAAGGGGGGTTTGCATACCTTCTTTAATGTTGGCTCACCGATGGCATTGGTGTCAGATATCTTGCATTATTTGGCTTAACGGTACTATCTACCATACCAGAGCTAGCTTTTCTTGTACAGGTAAAAACTGTGCTAGAACCAGGTAAAAACTTCTTGCACTTATGACCTATTATTAACCTGTTCTTAATGCTACTATATACTATAAGTATGCTGTAATAGTATTACTGCTAATTTTAATAACTATTTTTTTTTCTTTTTTTTTAAAAAAAGGCATGTTAACATTGTTACGGAACGCTACAAGATACTTACTAGGAAGCAAGGGTATAAGGGCACGGGCCTTTAGCATACACATATATATACTAGCTAGGAAATCTCTGCTATATAGATAGAACTTCTTCCTTTTGGTGTAATAAACTGTCACGGTTCTTACCGCTAGTAACTCTAGTATTAACTTATTATTATTGCACAAAAAAGAAGAAGTTCTATCTATATAGCAGAGATTTCCTAGCTAGTATATATATGTGTGTGCTAAAGGCCCGTGCCCTTATACCCTTGCTTCTTAGTGGGTATCTTGTAGCGTTTTATGATAAACATTTTATTCTTTATTTTAACTTTTCTTGTTTAAACAGTTTATATAAACATTAAATAAGGGTTAATTAAAGCCATTTATAGTGTTTATATAATAGTGCTTAATAGCTGTTTAGTTATTAGTTAACCAGTAGTTAATCAGTGATTATTCTGGTTTATGCTGTGCTGTTATGTTTATGCCCCTTTTCTCTGTTTATAAGAACCCGTGCTAGGCCCGTCCTCCTTTGTTTTTACCCCTAGACCAGTTCATTATTAAGTCATATACAATGACGTAAATGTCACGCCTGACAAGCTGCCAAATGTTAGGAGAAAGCATTAAGTAAAGTCATCTCTTGATTGTTGATCTAGTTAAGTACTATCTCTACAAACGTAGTCTGTAGATATGGTCTATAGATGGCATCTGCAGATGCCATCTGTAGACTGCGTCTACAGGAGATCCTTCCCATCTGTAGACTGTGTCTACAGGAGATCCTTCCTTAATACGTAACACTAAAGGATAGATTGTCCTGCGTTCTTTTAACTGCTTCACTGACATATCGAAACAGAGTGGAGTGTTAGACGTACTGTGCGTGGCTGTAGTGCTGAGCAAGCTTGCACCTTATATTTGATCTTTAGTATTATGAATACCATTCACTGTAGATGAACCCGATCTTCGTGAGACTGGGCTTATGACGAAAATTGCAATCGAAGTAGAACAGCTAGGTGCTAGGAGAGACTTTAGCCAAAGAGCCAGGCGTGATTTGGTTGCGGCCGAGGTCGAGGTATAAAAGCTAGGAGACTATTAACCAAATGAGATTGCATGACGTTTAATGGACCACTTACTTAAGACTGATTCCACCATCTTCGGCCATGTTGAACTCCGACTTGCCTTGTATTAATGGTTATAGACACACACAACTTAAGTAGATGAAAGCCAGCCATGTTCTAATCTCTTTAGAAGGCATTGTCTAAAAAGGTATAGGGCTTAAGGCCGGTCTTGATCAGAATGAGAAGGATATATTCACACCTTATAAGAGCGTCGACGAGATAGAGTTGTCCTGTTGGTCAGCGTTAGCTAAGAGACTTGAATTAAAAGTGCCCGTGGAAGTGATCTCTTCAAAGACATCTTTCACATAGATCTGTCGAGTCCCCAGAAATGAGAGACTTACAAGTTGGCAGAGGTCCAAACTCAAGCCCGCGGGTGTAGATAAAGTCAGCGCCCGTCAATCTTTGCTGTAAATATCGATTGCAGCGAGTTGATGGTTACCTAAATGTCGAATGTGGAGAGCGTGTGGCCATCCGCTACATTGCCACGGCTACATATAGCTACAGTATGTGTGATCAGAAATCCCACCGTCTCTGTTGGAAAATAGGATGATCCATATTGACGGGCAAGGGAGGGTTGGAATATAACCGAACTGGTCGGTATACTCGAGGACGCCATAGTATTTAGTTCGAAGGGCCGGGGCAGATTCCTCGTCTTATTCCTAACCTTAAAAGTTTTGACGCCTAACGACATATATGCCAGTTTCCGCTTGGGGAGGCCAAGAATAGAGCCTGGAGTAGTTAATAAATCTCTCCTCACCTTTAAAGGAAGTAGAACATACGTGGTGTACCATTTTCTCTGAGGTAAATGTTTGGGTGTAGGATGAAGGGAAATAGTCATTTAATTCTCGTTGAACACGGTTTCATCCTTTTTATAATTTGCTCTTAATTCAGTGTTACCTTTAATAAAGTAAGATCTCTCTTCGGTAGTGTTTATCATGGGAGGGTGGTTTCTCGTAGTTTTGTTGTGTCTAAAGATGTTCGTTGTTATGTGGGCCACGACGGCTAACGGTGACCATCCCACTCTAATATTCTTACTGTTGACTACTTAGGTACACCTGATAACTCAGCCCCTTACCGCCTGCCGCGCATGATAATAAGCTATTTTTATACGCATTACAAGAGTAACTACCAGGGTAGTAGGTGTTTACCTTAAGTAGGGTGACAAATTTCTGTGCGGGGCCCCTTTATAAATTATCTTTGCATAAAGTACTTAAATAAGTAGTAGGTGGTATTTAGCATTTATTTAGGAGGTAGGTAGTCTTTATCGCTTTTACAACATCTTTAGCAGAGTTAATTACTGCAGCCCTATCTTAACGGTGACGCTAATTAGCGTTAGTGTAGAACATACATCTTGCATATGTAGTAATTACACTTTTCCCTGGCGGTTATAGTTTAAACCTTCCATCAAGCGTACTCTCCTACCCCTCTGAACACTACGTAGTAAGGGACAGAGAGGTTCTTTTATTTTAATATACCACCAGATCTACTTTATACCCATCATCTTGAAGTCTTCATTCACACCAATATACCTTTTAGCTTTTTCCACACGTATTATTGCAACGAGGAATACAAGACTATAAGTCACCGAACGCAGAGACCGTACGAGTTTCAAAATGCGGCATCAACGTTATCGAACCGCTCCAAATTTAGCGCCTTTAGACCACGGGAAGATTAACCGTTGGGCTCTTGGATGCATGTTTGTGCAAGATCTCATCTCGCTGCTATTGGCTGTGCTGTATAACTGGCTGCTAGGGATTTCCTTCTTCGCCGTTACGATGATTCTGATAGGATTTTTCTGCGGCTGGGCATTCGATGATGATCTGTGCGGTTTCCCATTTCCTGGACCCCGATTGACAACCCAACTAGATCAGTCTTGTCAAAACGAGGTACTGGAGATGCAGCCGATACATAATGAAGGAATCTGGGCTCGTATGCCGTACAGCAACATTTCGACCTATGGCTACTGTCCTGTGAATGGCGAAGTGGCTGTAGACGACAACCCTCCTCCCTATGACGTTTTACCTGCGCCCAACAATGCCACTATTATGATCAACAATACCGCAATCACCGACGACGCGCTCACGACAGCGCCACATCACTTCACGAAGGACAAGCCTGCGGAACCGCAAGAATATGCACGCTCGCCAACAGGGCAGCAAAGCAAAATCAACACTCGTCTATAAATTTCGGCATTTCATACCAGAGCCAGTAAATGTATGATATCAGATGGAGGTAATGTTTGGTCGGGGGAGAATGACTGATAAACAAGTCATCGCTTTCTCGTAGCCCTCTTGTGCTCGCGGTAAGCTTTTGGTCAACAGACATAGGTAGAACAGTCATTACAGCACACAAAATACGAGCTCCAAGTCCGCAACCCAATACGTGTCATGAAGATTGCTTACGTGAACTTTCATCGTCAAGACACTGGAAGGTCAAGCAGGATGCGTACTTGTTTTATTGCCGACAATGAGGCCGTCTGATTCGGTCAACTGTGGAGGACTCAGCCAGTTAGAAGACAGAGGCGAGAATTGAGCAGCACATAACTGCGCCCGGGGTGATATGAATTAACCGATGAGACAGGCTGGGAATGGCTACTGGCCACTGCGGCATCAGGCACGCTGGAGGGCATCCAACGGGGGTTTCGAATCATATTACAGTGCTGCTACAGGTTCACACACCAACGTGTAAAAGCAATGAAAAGCAGCAAATGCTCGGGCGCCGTAATTGTTACTGTGGTCTATGGACTGTTAAAGTTTTAAGAGGTCTTTACTTTATTGCTCTGTTGTAGTAAATAACTGTTCATCTAATCCTGCACATGTACTGATTAAGTAACATCATTGTAAACGATCATGTTAAGCGATGTTGCCTTGTCCTAAATAACCATATGTTTATATGCTTTGCTAGTAGATACTAGTAGCCACAAGGAAAATCACGCACATGTAATACTATAAAGTTATTCATAAAACATAATCCTTTATATTTATAACATATATTGCAGTGATGCTTATAAACAAGTTAAGTCCTGCTGCCCTTATAAATCTTTAACGATTTATTCTTTAGCATTATTAATCCTTATTATTTATCTCTTATTACGTTTAATGTCCTTTATAAAAGTAAAGCTCTTATTTAAGGTCCTATTTATATATTAAAAGTAGGATGAAGAATTAAAATATTATATGTATGCGCACATAAATATATTTGTAGGTTTATGCACGGCTAGTTAAGTAATTTAGTTAAGTGATTTAGTAGGCCTTAGCTTACTAAGTTAGTGGGTTAATAAGTTAAATTTAGCTAGCTATAACTACCCCTCCCTTAAAAAAAAATTTCGTTAAGTTTAAGATTTAAACTCCTTGTTTTTTTAAAAGCTGTTAATTAATAAAAGGAAAAATTACCTTAAAGTTTACCCTTTAACTATTATATTATGGGCTTTTAATTTATAAGAGCGCTTTAAGGTGTTTTTATAACTTATTAATAGTTTTTTTTTTAATATTAGTTTTATTAGTTTAACCTTTTATTCTTTTTTTGTTAAGTAATGTAATACTTGCTTTTTTTTTTAAAGGGCATTATTATTTAAATGATCTTTTTTAAATTTATTTTTTTCTGTAGCATTTAATTATTTTTTTATTTTTTTTAGCGGTCCTAATAAATTAAGGTTATTTTTATAAAAAGTAAGCAACATTTTTAATAAGTTTTTAAAGTTATTTATAAGGTATTATTTACTATTAAATTTTTACTTTTTTTAGTTTATTTAATATTATAACTTTTTATAATAAAGTTATAAAGTTTATATTTGTTTTATTTTTTACTTAAGCTTATTACTTTTAAGTTTAATTATTTTTTTATTAAGTTGTTTTTTTATTTAACTTAATAATAAGTTGTTTAAGTATTTTTTTAATTAATTAATATAATATAAATTAGTTGTTTTTTAGTTTAAGGGTATTTTTAATTAAAACGTTATAAAGCTAATCTTTTTTATTATTTTAAAATATTGCTGCATTAAAGGGTAGTTTAATTTATTAAACGGACGGTTAGTTAGCTATAATTAACGTTTTTTTATAATAAACACTTTATTGCTTATTTTAAAATTGGGCTTTTTTTTATGTTAATTTTTTTTTTAGATTAACTTGTTTTACGTTTGTTTTAATATTTTATGCGTTATTTTTATATATTTATTAATTATTTTAGCTATTTTTTAAGCTTTTTTATAAAAAAGGCGCTTTTTTATTAAAAAGTTAATAAGGCTTATTGTTTAGTTTAACTAGTTATAATAGTTTAATATAAAGAAATTAAATAAGACTTTATATAATTATAAGCTTATTAATTTATAAAAAAAAAAAGTAGCTGTATAGTTTATTATAAGTAATATTTTTACTTAATTATTTTAATAATAGTTATAAAAAAGTTATAACTTTTAGTTTAAATATTTAATTATAATTTTAGCTTGTTTTATAAACTTATAATAACTTATAAAAGATAACTTTTATTTTATTTTAAAGATTTTAGCTAATTTATTTATAAACGCGGATATAAATTATAGTTTTTTATTAAAGCTAATTTTTTTAAGTAAGCTAAATATGTAAAATAAACTTTTATAATAAAAGTAAGCAGCGTTTTTAACTGTTATTGTTTTATTATAAAGCATTAATTACGGTAGCTTGTTTAATTAGTTTATTATTATAAATATTAATTTGCTTTTTTTTTTATTTATAGATATTTTTTTAAAATTTATTATTAAGTGTTTAAAAAGGCGTAGCAAAATAAGTATAAGTTATAATAAACTAAGAGTTTTATTATAAAAAACTTTAACAAGTTAATATTTTAAGCAGTTGTTTATATATTATATTATGTTTATTATAAAACTTAGTTATTAATATTATAAAGCTATTAGTTTTTTTGTTTTATTTTTTTTTAAGTGCGCTATAGTTTTACGTTTATATATTTTCTTTAATATTTAAGCTAGCAAGTTATTTACCTTTAAAATTATTAGCTAACTTTTATAAGTTATTAATCTTTTATTTAAGGCTTAGTTTTTATTTTGTTTTTTTTATGCTTTTATTTTATAAATTTTTAATTTTAATAATTGTTAATTTTATTAAAAAAGCTTGTTTATTAATAACGTTTTAATTAATAAAGAGCTAATATGTATTACTTTATTATTTAATATATAAATTATAACGTTTTAATTAAAAAAGAACTTTGTTTTATTAATTAATTAAAACATAGTTAAGTATTTTTAAGTTTTAATTTTATTTTTTTAAGTTTAAAAATTTTTTTGCTTTTTAAATATTATATTAATTATTACGTTTTTAAATTTAAAGTAATATATAATAAAAAAGTTATATTATATTATTAATTCTGTTTATTTAGCTTGTTAAAAGTTTAATTTTTACTTTATATTAAAATATTTTAATGCTTTATAGTTTATAATAACCGTAAAAAGCGTTTTTTTTTATAATTTAACTAGCTTTAACCTTTAATATTTTAACGCTTTTATTATAACTAATAGTTTTTTGTTATAAATGTTATAATTTAATTTTATATTATATAGCGTTTTTAAAAAAAATGTTATAAGATATTATTGTTTATTATTTCTTTTTTAAAACAAATATTTAATAATAACTTTATTAAACGCGTTTATTTTAACTTTTGTTTTTTTTTTATAGTTAAAATATATTAAAATAAGGGCATTAATTAGCTTATATTTTAGTTTGTTAAAAGCGTTTTAATAATCTTTATTTTAATTAAACAGTATACTTTTTTTTATAAATTTAAATAATAGTTTAGCTATATAATTATATTTATTAATAAATTGTTAATAAAAGTTATAAAATTTTATAAAAGATTATATTTTTTTAATTATTATAAGCTGTTTTTATTTTTATATTATAAAAACTTTTTTTAAGTTAACTTTAATTTTGTTTTTTTTAATAATAAAACTTAAGTATTTTATTTTAATTATATAAAATTTATATTTTTTAATATTAGCTTATAGTTTTATTAATTATAAGCGTTTTAAAACTTTTTTAATATGGATTTTATGTTTTTTTAAGTTATTAAAAAAAAATAAAATATTATTAATATAAGTGCTGCAAAAATTATTTAAATATTTTTTTAAAGTATTATTAATATATTGTTAAAATATTGCTAGTTTATTAAATAGCTTAAATAATAACATTTTATATTTAAATAACTTATATTTTGTTTTAAAGGTTATAAGGTTTTTATTGTTAAAATATATGCATATTTTATTAAAAGTTTATTATATATTAATTTTAATAAAAATTTTAAATTTTATAATTTTTGCTAAAGTTTTATTAATTAATAATATTAAGTATTAATTTTTTTTTATTAAAGTATTAATTTTATAATAATTAATATAAAATTAAAAGCTTTTATTAGTTTTAAGTATAAATAAGATTAAAGTAGTAAATAACGCGCTTTTTAGTTATATAAAACTTTTTTTAAGGTTTTTTATAATATATTTTTTTATAGCTTTTAATTTTTTAAGTAATATGTAGTATAATAAGTTATTAAAAAGATTTTTTTTGCTTTTTTTTAAAATAAACTTTATATAATAGTTTATTAATTAATTAAAGGGTAAAATATTAAAATTTACTTTATTAAAAGTATATAGTAAGGGGTAATATTCTTTAAGTATTATTTTTTAAGCTTTACGCTTTAACTTTTTATTTTTTTTATTTAAAAAAGGGTTAGTTTTTTATTTTTACTTATTTTAAATAATTACATTTATTTTATAAATGTTAATTATATATATTTAAAACTTTTATTAAGCTATAATATATAAAAAAAGTATAGCTTTAATATTTATAATATTAATAATTAAGCGGTACTTATATTAACTAGTAGCATTTTTTTATAATTAATACGGTTTTTATATATTATGTTTTTATATTTTTTTTAGTAAGGGTATTAACGCGTTATAAGAATAAAAATAAGCTTAAGGGTATTATAACGCTTTATTTGTTAATTGTTAATTTATTTTTACTATTACTTTATTTTAATGGTTAAATTAATAAATATGCGGGTATATTTTATGTTTTTATAATAGAATATAAGATAAATTAGCTTAATAAACATGCTTTTTTATATTTAAAGTTGCTTTTTTAAAGGTAAATGTCTTTTTATACGCTTTATTATATTCTTTTAATTTATTAGATATTTTATTTATTATTTCGTTAATTGTTTTATTAATTAAAAAGTAAGGGTAACATATTAATTTATTATTTTTTTTTACGCTAAAGGGTTAATAATAATATAACGTTATAAGGTTAATATATTTTTTTTCTTTATTTTTTATATTAAGTAGCTTATAATAACGCGTTATTATTAGTTTTTAATTAATAATTTGCTTTAAGTAGCGTTTTAATGTTTTAAGTTTATTAGTTATAATTTAATAATTTAACGGCATTTTTAACAAAAAAATATGATTTTTTTAGCGAAAATCTAGCAAAATATTATAAGTTTTATAAAAAATTCTTTTTATAATAATATTATACTTTATTTATATTATAATTAAAAGTACGTTTTTAAATGTTCTTTTTTAAAGTTAAAAGTTAATAATTATTACTTTATTAATATTTTATAATAATTTTAAATTATATTTTAATACTGCTTTTTTATAAAAGCTATTTATAATAATAGCTTTTAATTAAATAACTATATATTTAATAACTTTAAAGTTTATAAATAAATATTTATTTGCTTTTATATTAATAAAGCAATTATATATAATAAGAGTTTTTTTATTTAAAACTATAATACTTATTATAAGGAAAAAGTTTTTTTTTAAATATAAAGTTAAAAAATTTTTTATATTATTTTTAATTATATTTATTAACGGTTTTTTTAAGTAGAAGTTTATAATACTTAAGGTTAGTTTTTTTTTTTAGCTTTAATTTAAGCTTTAGTTTTTTTATTATTAACTTAAACATAAAAGGCAAATAAGCAAGCTTTTTTTTTTGCTTTAAGCTTAGCTTTTAATAAGTAGTTTTTATTTATATAGCTATATTTATAATAAATAAAATATAAGCTTTTTTTTATTAAACGTTTTATTTTATTAAAGTTAAGTTTTAAATATATTTTTATACTTATTTAATTATTAAGCTTAAAAGTTAAGTTTAAAGTTAATTAATTAATTAATAGTTTATTTAATAACAGTTTATTAAATTTTGTTTAATAAGGTATGTTTTTTTTACTTTTTAAACTTTTTATAAGGGTTTGCTTTTTTTGCTTATTTTTAATATTAGTTTTTTTTAAATTATAAACAATTTATTTAACATATAATAATAAAGTTTTATAGTTATAGTTTATATTTAAATATTTTATTATAACTTAGTTTTTAAGTTAAATTAATAATTATATATAAAACTTCTTTTTTTATAATAATTTAGCTAGCATTTTTTTGCTAGCTAAACAGGTAAAGTTGTTTTTAAAAGCTTAAAACTTTTTTAAGGACTTTAACTTTAAGCTGGCTTATTTAGCTTATACTTTTTCTTTTTTATTAAGGTTAAAATACTATTACTTAAAATACTTTATTAAATTATTAAACGTTTTAATTTGTTTTAAATAAGCTTTACTTAAATAAAGCTAAAAGTTTTTAACAGCGTTATTATTTAAATAAGATTTAATGTTAATTATTTATGCTTTATTATTTATAAACTAATTGTTATTAATCTTTAATTAGTTAGTTTAAGTATAATATTATATTTTAAAAAAAACTTTGTTTTAGCTTAAGTTATTATAAAAAGTAGTTATGTTTATTTTTTTTAATTTTTTATGTTTATTTTTTTTTAATGTAGTAATAAACGTATAGCTTTAGCTTTAAGTATAAAAGATTAAATTAACAACAAATTAATTAGCTTTAATTAACTTTTTTTTTTTTAAAGTAAACTTTTTTTATATGCTTTAAAGCTAAATTTTTAAAACTTTTTTTTGTTTAAAATGCTTTTTTTATATTTTATTTATTATTTTTATAATATTACTTATGTTTTAGTTTAAAACTGCTGTTTAATTATATAGTTCTTAAGTTATTAAGTTTTAAGCTTAAACTAATAAAGCGTAAGTTTTTATTTTTTAAAATAAAGCTTTTTAGTCTTTTTTATAATATTTATTAAAGGATTTTTAATTTATAATATTATTAAAATTAAAATACGCACTTTTTTTAAGTTTAATAAGTGCTTTAAAAAAGAATTTTAATTAATTATTTTAAACTTGCTTTTTAATTAAATAAAGTAGTTACTTTTATATTTACGTGCAAATTTTATTTAAAATAAATTAATAGCAAGTAAAATAAAAATTTTTATAATTATAAAGTTTTTTAAATTGTTTATATATTAATAATATAAGTTTTTTTTTAATATTATTAAACATATTATTATTGTTATTTTAAGTTTAATTAATAGTTTATAAATAAACAGTAGCTATAAAACTAACTAAAAATTAACGTTTAAAATTATTTATTAATATATTGCTTTTTTATAAAATAAAATCTATTAGGTTGTTTAAGTTAAAAATGACTTTTTTATGGGCGGTTTTTATAGTTTATATATATAAGGCTATATTAACAGCTTTATTTTTTATGCTATAGCTTAATATTAACGTAAATTTAAGGTTAATAATATTAAGGATTTAAGGTTTAAGATTAAATAAAATAATTTATAAAAAAGCTTTAATTAAGTTTAAACGTAGCTAATTATAACAGTATAAATTAAATATTAAATAAAAAGTATTAAAATTAATTAGTTATTTAAATTAATTGTTAGTTAATTTTATTATTATTATGTTTAATGTTTTTTATAAAGGTAAAGCTTTTATTTAAGGTTTTATTTATATATTAATAATAAGATAAAAAACTAAAATATTATATATATGCGTACGTAAATATATTTATAGGTTTATGTACGGCTAGTTAAATAATCTAGTTAAATAATTTAGTAAGCCTTAGCTTACTAAGTTAATAAGTTAATGGGTTAAATTTAGTTAGCTATAACTTCTTTTATATTATATAAACTTTAATCTTTTAGTTTTAATCTTATACTTATTTTTTAAATTTTATTAATCTTATGTTTTAAGTAAAACTTTAAACTATATACTTAATAAATAAATATATACTGTTTATAATATATAAAAACATTATTATTAATAAAATTCTTAATATAACATTTAAATAAAAGATAATTAACTTATTTACTTAAGTTTTATTTATGTTTATTATAATAAATATTTTAATTAACATAATAAACATAAAGTTAAAATGTATAAATAAAGCGTTATTATTATAAACTATTAAAATAAAGTAAAAAAGGTTTAAAATAAGTTTAAAATAAATAAATAAAAAATAACACATAAATTTAAAAAAAGTAAACATATATTAAAGTATTATAAATAAATTAAAACATTTTTACTTTTAAAATTAAATAGTTAAATTTATTATTAATTTTAAACTGTTTTTATAAAAAACTTAAAAAATATAAAGTAATATTAATTATTATTATATTTAAGTATTTTGTTTTTAATTTTAATTTATTAAAAATAACTTAAAATTAATATTATACTTTAATAATAAAAATTTTTAATCTTAATACTTAAAAAAAAGTTAATTTATTTTTATTAAAAGTAATACTATAAATATAAAACATATAATATTATAATATAGCAAATACTTTAAGCTAAATAAAAGAATAAGCAGTTATAATTATTAAAATAAAAGGCTTAAAGTATTAAATAATGCTTATAAGTTAAAAAGTAAAAAAATAAGTATTAATAATTTAAAGAAAAGAAATTTAATTAAGTGCTATAGATTTTTTAAGGCTTATATAAACTTATAGCCCTTATTAATTTTTTTTTTAATGTTTTTATAAGCTTAAAAGGGTTTATTAACGTTAAAAAAGGTTAATTATTAAAACTAATAACTTTTTTATAATTATAAAGCTTTTAATAATAAAATATAAAGCTTAACTATTATATTAAGTTTATATATTTATAAAATATTTTATATATTTATAATATAACTTTATAATATATTTATTAAGTTTATTAAAAATTTTATATTTTATTACTTATAATATTTAAAATATTATATATATTTAAAAAAATATTAATAATTAATAAAAATATTTTAAGCTATAAAAATAATTATTTTATAGCTATAAAAGCAGCTATTTTATAGTTATAAAATTAATTATTTTATAGTTATACCCTTTATAAATAAATAAAATTAATAAATTAAAGTAGTTATTATAAGTTTAATAGTTAAAAGTAAGTATAATAGCTATAAAAGCTTATAATAGCTTATAAGTAGCTTATATAGCTTTTTATAATAGCTTATAACTATTATAACACTTAATAAAGCTTATATTAAACCATTAAAGGTCCTATTTAAAAAGATCTTAATAGCTTTAATTAACTTATTAATTTTAATAAAACTTTAATTAGTTTATTAGTTTAAAATAATTTAATACTTTTTTAAATAATTTTATGTTATATTAATTAAAATATTTTTTAAAAATAAAACTTATAATATTTAAATAAATAAACATTTATAAAATTTAGTTTAAATTATATAATATAATTTATTGCTTTTTTTATTAAAATATAATTTTTAAATACTTTATAGTTTTTATTTTAATAATTTTTTTTATTATTAATTATTTTAATTAACTTAATGTTTATTTTATAGCTTAACTTTTAATAATTTTAATAAACATAATTTTAAAATATAAAAATAAGTTTTAATAAAGTTATTTAAAATAAAAAAAATAATAATAAAAAATAATAAAGATTTTTATTATTAATTATATATATAAGCTATTATAATATTTATTTTAACTTTAAAGCTTTTTTAAATTTTTTAAAAGTAAGTTTAAATAATAGTTTTATAAGCTTATTAATTATTTAATTTAAAATAAACATATATTTAAAATTAACTTTTTTAATAATTATTTATTTTTAATATTATTAATTTTATATTAAAATATGTTTATTTTTTTTATATAATAATAAGTTATATAATATTAAAATAGCTTTTTAATTATTATTATATATAATAATAAATATGTTATTTAATTTAATATTTAGTTTAAATAATAGTTTTTTTATTTAAATAGTTTTTTTAAAAGCTTAAGTTTATTTTTTTAGTTTAACTTTAAAAAATAATAAAAATATTATTAATTAATGTTTTAAACTTTAATTAATTACCTTACTTTTTAAATTAAAAATATACTTTAAAGTTAATTAATAAATTTTTTTATAAATATTTTAATTTAAATTAATATAACTTTATAATTTAATAATGCTTTTTTTATATATTAACTTTAAATTAATTATAATTATTAAATATTTAAATATTTATTTTATTATTTTAATATAAAAAGCATTTAGCTTTATTATATACTTATTATATTTTAAAATAATAAAAATGTTATATTATTAATATTAATTATATATAAAGCTATTATTAACTATATATAAAGCTATTATTAATTATATATAAGTTTATTTATATATTATTAATAATTAAATGTTAACTTAATTATATAAGTAATATATATAAGCAAAATTTTTATATTATAAAATTTTATATATAAAAGTTTTACTTTTATATAAATAGTTTATATAAATAAATAAATTAATATATATAGCTATTTATTTTAATTATTTATTTATATATAATATTATACTTTTTAGTTATTTAATATTAATTAATATTTTTAATTAAAAAATATAAATTAATAAAAATAAAAATAAAATTTTTATTTAATTAAAAAAACTGTATATTTTATATTATATTTTAGTTTTTTTAATAAATATTAAAAAAATAAAAAAATTAATTATTTATATATATTTTAATTTAACTTTTATATAAAAACTTAATTAATAATATATAATTATATTATTTTTTAATTATTATTATATAAACTATATAAA
>VFLP01000113.1:0-48682 GCA_007182795.1 Xylaria flabelliformis
TTAATTAATAAGTGTTTTATTTTTAACTATTTTATCCACTTTTTTAAACAAGGGTTATAAGTTATAGGTCTTTAAATTTTTGGGTGGCCCGTGAGGGAGTGGCTCGTGACCCCCTGGTTTAGCTTACGCCTTATCTCAATTCCTAGGAAAGAGGCGCTGTGCCTCCCAAGGGCTTGTGTTATGGTCCATGATAGCTTGCATTATTATTCATTGAACGCTATTTGCACAAGTACCCTCTGACATGTCGGTCTGTTTAATGTACCTCGTATCCTTGTCCATATAAAATCTCTATATACGAAAGACATTTTTATACCTCTTTTTATAGGTTAGGCGACTAATTCCTGACCTCCAAGGACGATGGCCTACGCCAAAGTAGGGGCCAGCTTTGGGTCTTGTAGTACCCTCGGGGGATTCTTAGAAAGTGTAGTCTTATTTTGAACGGGTAGAGTCTCGGTCTAAATTGTCAGCTACACCTATATTACATACCACGTATCAATAAATCACGCTGCCCTTGTTCGAATTACCAGCCTGAAATCAATTCATAGTCAAGGATAGTCACTCCTCGATAGAGCTATTGTTGCCCAACAGGGTTAGTTAGCCAACCATATAACCAACAACTGAACAGACATAAAGGGGTCAATTGACTACACATGTTACTAAGCAAGCAACGTGGAAAATAAATATTTGAACACATGGTAGGTCATTTTCATCATATGGGAAATGTCCGCTTCATAGGACTGGCTAAACCTCGGGCATCCACTTCATCAGCAAGAATCCAATCTCTCTTAGTAAAAAAATGATGAAAGGGGGAGGGGGACCGTTGAAGAAAGGGAGAAAAACGTTCAGAGGAAGGGCGCTTCATCCTCTGACCCGGGAAGGTTATTAAGTTCTATAATGTTTTTTCTACAGGACTCGGCATGGGTATACAGCCCCCAAAGATGAATGCTCAAAAGGTGGAGAGCAACGATTTGGTGCCGAGTTCATGCTGACAGTCGCCGCTTGCTATCTTGAGCATCTCGAGCTGTGTAACGTCCTCTGCGTTAATAACAGGGGCATCAATGTCCTCTGGGTTGATAGCGGGGACGTCAGTGTCCTCTGACATGATAACAGGGATGTCAGGATGAAAATCAGACGTAGTTGAAGGATGGCTACATAATGGTTTTTAGAAAACCTCCGTGGGCGGAAAAATTCTTCGTATAGGGAGTAAGCTGAATGAGGGCAGGGAGAGGGTATGTCTCACAAGACAATGTCTCGAAGGGTGCCATACGGGCCTACTCAGGCCACTGTTCTTGCGTTCTTGAGTATCTGTAACGATACTTGACACAATTTTGATTAACAAACGCTATTGCTGCGCTTTGAACTTGTTATTCTTTGAACTTGTTATTCCTTGAACTTGTTATTCTTTGGACTTGTTGTGCTGTAGACTCGTTACAATGTAGACTCATTGTTCTTTGGACCTTGCTGTAAAAAAACGGTAATAGTGAGCAGGAAATTCGAAGACTTTTAAAGGAACAGTTGTTTATTTTGGGTAGTGCAAGCTGACGGTGTCCTTTCGCGATATTGACCCTATCTATTCTGATTGGCTAACAGAATGTAAGTAAATAAACAGCTCGGAAGAGAAAAAAGAAAACCTACATCCTATCCCTATCATTATTTGAAGGTTAGATGGTTTCTACACCAGTGAAAAATCAAACAAACGCGGGGTCCCGTGCCGGCTCAAGATTGAGTGCTCCGCAACTGTGTCGTTATAGTCTGGGTCGGTAGCAAGGACGTCAGAATAAAGTCTAGACGTAAGCGCGATCGTGACATAAAGAAACATGATTCTTGAATAATATCGAAGGCCGTATACTGTAAGGCCTCTAAGACATGACCTCGACACGAGTGTCATTAACAAGCGCCATTGTTGTTAAGCTTCGGACCTATTATGTGCTTTAGATCTGTTACGTCTGAGTCCTGTTACAACAATTTGTACAGAGTAGTAGTAATTAGCAGAGGGAGTCAAAAAAGGAGAAGCTCAACTGGTTGTTAATTAAGCAGTGTTTTAGAACCGGTAAATTTGTATGATAACCTTGTTTAACGTTGCCTTAGCTAAACAACTTGTAAATAAACCTGTTCAATTCCCTCCACTCCGGTGAAATTGGTAAGAAGAAACGAGACCACTGACTTCTTATTGTCTAACATTTATAAACATATTTTAATAATAGTAAATGGAGGCACTGTCTGGAAGGAAAATGGAAAGATAAAAAGAAAAACTTCCATTTCTTTTTGACAATTGATAAGAGTTAGGTGTCTGCCATAACCTCCGGACTGTGCAACTTGGATATCCGTATGGTATCAACGTCTGAGTCGTTCGCAAAGAAATCACGTCCACACACGTACTGGTAGAAGCGAAACGGCGGGATGTACGACGTGGGTAAAGGCCAGATCTCGATTTCGTATTCGACCAACTGTCCCTGACCATGGCTGCCATTCATACTTAGATGAGCGCCAGTAGGTACCTACAGCGGCCTAACTACATTGCTCGACGCTGTTCATTCCCTCGTCTAGGAAAAATTTAACGAGTCAGAGTCTATAGTGCATCAGTTAGTTCATAGTAGAATCGAAACTAGGGTTGGGATACAGCCCAGCAAATCCTAGACCCGGTTCATTGGGTTCACCCACAGTTTATTTGCCGTTCATCCTATAAATCGCTAAACTCAGATTCGACAGTGATATATATCGTGCTCTCTCTGGTTAGTAAACAGAAGTTTAATTTACGAAACCCCAGTCCATAATAGCTCACGCAGATTTTGTTCTCTGCCATAATTTAACATACAGGCCCCTCGACCATAGTTAGCCCCCGCGGGTTTATCTGAGAAATTCCAAGGATATATAAAAATGGATAGTGGTCATGTAGGTATGCACCTCGGCCCACGTTGTTCAAATAATACCTAGTAGATATTTACCTCAATTAGGTACTGGTAATTGCCGCCTGGGTTCCCCAATGATTCCCCACTAATCCCCCGCGCATCACTAACCTATCTTAGATAAGTCAATTCTGGGATCCAAGATCTCGGATGCACATTCTTTCTAACCAAAAGTTGAGTTGCGAGTTCAACTACCGACTGCAGGGCATACAATTAACCAGTCATTGGAGCTACTTTGTTCAGCCAAACTACGACCAGATCGGACGCTGGTCTTTATTGTCCCATTTCCTAATCAGTTATTGTCACGAAGTTACAGTGCAGTGAGGTACCGTACATGAGCCCCGAATCCACTAGGTACTTACCTCGCTGCGGCTCCCTTGAGCCTTGAGCAAAAGCGGCAAAAGCGCTAAGCCCAATTTGTCGCACACTCTTTGCAATTGGTAAAACCTGAGTAGCGTGCAACCTCGATATCATTTGAGGTAGGTATGGTTAGATTTGGTTCATTCTCACGCTTCCCTTTTTTTCTTTTTTACCATCACACGATGGGTCCTCAAGGTCTTGGTGTACGCTTTCGCAAGCTGCAAAGTTTCGAGACTGATTATGCGCCCACCACAATCACTCAATATGAATCGGAGCGTAGCGGTATGCAGGTCATCGTTGCCGATCGGAAGGGTCCAAAGGTAAATGGATATTTTACCTTGGCCACCGAGATCTTTGATGATTCCGGTGCGCCTCACACGCTCGAGCATCTGGTCTTCATGGGCTCGAAGAGCTACCGCTACAAGGGATTATTAGACAAGCTGGCCTCGCGAGCATACGGGAGCACGAATGCGTGGACAGCTACTGACCACACAGCTTATACGCTGGAAACGGCTGGGTGGGACGGCTTTGCACAGACGCTGCCCGTCTATCTCGAGCATCTGGTTGTGCCCACAATCACCGACGCCGCGTGTCTGACCGAGGTGCATCACGTGGATGGAGAAGGCAACGACGCCGGCGTCGTATACTCCGAGATGCAGGCGGTCCAGTACACCGGCGCGGAGCTCATGGACATCAGGGCGAGGCGGCTGCTCTACCCAGAGAATGTCGGGTTTCGGTACGAGACCGGAGGCATGATGGAGGCTCTTCGTGTTCTGACGCCGGACAAGATACGAGATTTCCACCGGACAATGTACCAGCCAAGGAATATGTGCGTCATCATCATTGGCGAGGTTGATCATGATAACCTTCTCCAGATACTCGACTCGTTCGAAGAGAGTGTCGCAGACGATATCCCACCGGTCGGTGCACCCTTCCGTCGACCATGGATAGAATCTGCCCAACCACCCCCTCTCCGGGAAACGATCGTCGAGACAGTCGAGTTTCCGGAAGAGGACGAATCCATCGGAGATATCGTGGTGGCGTTCTTTGGCCCAAGCTGCACCGACGTGACCGAGACGACTGCTCTGAACGTCCTTCTGACCTACCTATGTGGTTCTTCAGTCGCCGTCTTGGAAAATGTGATGGTGGAGAGAGAGGAACTGGCCAGTTCGATCTCCTATTGGTGGGACGCGCGTCCAAACTCCATCATCTGGTTTCAACCCACGGGAGTCTCTACGGAGAAGCTCGCGTTCGTCGAACAACGACTTATCTCGTTGCTTAAAGAGGTGGCGTCCAAGCCATTCGATATGACGTACATGAACGAGTGCATCCAACGAGAACGACGGCAGGTTAAGGCACAGGCAGAAGAGTCCGAGTCGTTCTATTCGACAAACATCATTACCGATTATCTCTTTGGTGCCAGAGACGGCTCGACATTGAGAGAGCTGGCAAGCCTGGTAGAATACGATCGTCTACAAGAGTGGACGGACGAGCAATGGAGAGCTTTTTTGCGGAAATGGATATCGGACGCCCACCATGTCTCTATCCTGGGAAAGCCATCGTTAGAATTGGCCGACAAACAAAAGGCTGATGAGATGGCTCGCGTTGAGAAGAGAAAGGAAGAGCTGGGTCCAGAGGGACTGGAGACGTTGAAGCAAAGACTGGAAGAGGCCAAGAAGCTAAACGACGTCGAGATTCCTGACACAGTACTGGAAAGATGGCAAGTCCCTCCTACGGAGTCGATTCACTTCATCGAGTCGCAGACGGCACGCTCTGGGCGGGCGCGGGAGCTGGGCGTGCGCAGAAACTCGGCGCAGGAGCAGGTCGATCGAGCGTCCGCCGCGGCCGCGGAATCGCCGCTTTTTATCCAGTTCGAAGACGTCTCGACGAATTTCGTGCACATCACTGTGCATGTCGGCACGGGCAAAGTCCCCGTGAAGTACAAGCCGCTCCTCAGCCTCTTCAGCGACAATTTCTTCAATACGCCCATCCTGCGAGACGGAAGGCGTGTCGATTTCGAGCAAGTTGTCATGGAGCTCGAAAAAGAGACCATCAGCTATAGTCTGGACTCTGGCACAAAAGTCGGCGACTCCGAGAGCCTCCTGATTCGCATGCAGGTGGAGCCGGATAAGTATGCTACCGCGGTCGAATGGATCCGCACCATGATGTTTGATAGCGTCTTTGACGTCACTCGTCTCAAGGCTGGCGTTTCGAAACAGCTCGCCGATATTCCAGAATCCAAGCGCGACGGCAGGGTCATGGCCAACGAGGTTGAAATTGCTCTCCATAACGAGCCATCGTCTCTGCTTGCAGCGAAGAGGACCCTAGTCAAGGCCACCTATATGAGGCGACTAAAGAAGATTCTCCAGAACGATCCAGATACGGCCATAGCATGGTTTGAGCAACTCCGAAAAACGTTGTTCACCTCGGACAACGTCCGTGTCCTCGTCACGGCGGATGTTTCCCAGTCCAAGGTTCCCGAGCCTGTCAAGACCTGGGACGTACTATACAAAGCTCTCGCCCCAGCACCCGAGGAGATACAACCCATCGTCCGACCCTACACTCTTCTAAATGCCGAGGGCCGCAATCCTGGGTCCATAGGTGCGACCATCATTCCCATGACGACCCTTGACAGCTCCTATTCCGTGAGCTCTGGTAAAGGCCTGTCGTCGTTTACCGATCCAGCTGTGCCGGCCTTGCTCGTGGCAGTGCAGTACTTGGAAACCGTGGAGGGGACGCTCTGGAATGCCGTTCGCGGTAATGGACTTGCTTACGGGGTCTACTTTGCCAAGGAACTGGATGGCGGCTACCTCCACTTCAAGGTATACCGCTCCCCCTCCGCATCCAAGGCTATTGTTGCGGCGCGTGATGCGATCGAGGCATTGGTCGATGGGACCGTGGCATTTGAAAAGCCGATGATTGAAGGAGCAATTAGTCAGCTTGTCATGGGTCTTGCCGATGAACAGGCCACGATGTCGACCGCAGCCGCGCAGAATTATGTGACTGGCGTCGTTCGGGGCCTCGAGCCTGACTACAACACGCAGATGCTCGCCAAGGTTCGGGCTGTCACAGTAGATGATATCAGGGAAGCAATGAGAACCTGGCTGCTCCCGATATTTACACCAGGCAAGAGCAACATAGTGGTGTGTTGTGCACATGTCATGGTCGAGGTACGTCGTCTCGTCTAGTCCCTACCCTTTCACTAATAAAACTACGCACGGCGCTAACATTGTATGCTAGAAAATGGAGAAGGAGCTTCAGGAGATGGGATATGCGACTCAGATCAGACAGTTGTCAGATTACTATGACGATTACGGCCTCGAATCACCCGATGGAGAGGATGATGATGAGCACGATGACGAGGACGAAGGGATGGGATCAGATGCATCTAGTGGCGATGACGAATCGGGCGATTCTGATGAGTCGGACGAGTAGACTGGCATCTCACGTATTGCTTTCAAATTTTTTTTTTTCACGTACGAGGCTTTGCACGAAATGACGAATTTATATGCTATAGGTTACATATACTACGGATATCTTACTTAGATCGATAATAGCCTACCACATAGAAGTCTGCACTCTATATAGAGATGGAGGTTGTCAACAGCCTCTCCATAACACTCTGTAAACCGAGCAAATCAAATCTCTGGTTAACGCATTATAACAGATACCATTCTTTGTTCATGGTTGTGAGACCAACGAGTCCATATATTGAAATGGCATGCTCGCGGGATACATGATAAGTGGTGATTGGGGGTAATATTGTATCAGCATCTATCAGGAATTACGAAACGCCCATATAGGGTGACAATGTGGGCTTCCAGCGTAGGAGTTATTCCCTTGTTGTCCAGAGGCCTATATATGTTGTCAAGAAATCTGGCATGAGAGCGAATCGCGCATTGCTGTTCTCATGATAGCAAACCCTCGACGTATGTCTTGAGATCCACAGACTGAGCCTCGAATTGATTTTGCAGCTTACTCTTGAGTAGGGCGATCGCTGGAGTCAACAAACCTACGTAATAGGTTTCCCAACTCAAGTACCATGACGAACCGTCTCCCGAATCGACGACGACGATAGGATGCTCAGCCCTCGCGCCAACGCAGGCCAATTTATCGTCATAGCGCCAGGCTGCAAGCAGATACGGTTTTCCGTCATCACCAATGCCATCATAATTCAAGACGGTGAGGACTTCGGCACTGGTAGTGTTGAGTCCCGCGACCAGACCTGATGTGGTGAAGACCATGGGCATGCCAACGTAGTCATGCTCCGGCGTCTCCGTCACATTCGACGGCAGCGAGACTGACACGACGAATGAGTTCCACGAGCTGTACGATTTGAAGTCGAGAATAGCGTTCCGTACGAGGGATACGGGGGCGTTGATATTTATAGACGAACAGACCGTGAAGAGCGCGCCCTTGTCTCCATATGTGGGTGTGATGAGCGTTGATAGGCTGGATGAAGGACATGCGAGGCTGGAGTAGTCGTACGGATAGTTGATCACCGCGCTAGAGGTGACATCTGGTGATGTTATAGCGGCCGCGGGTAAAGTCGTAGCGAATACACTCACAATGAGCTGAGATGCCGCGAGAAGAGCAGCCCTTGGGCTGATGAGGCAGAGCATTTTCGGAGCCTGGCTTTGACGTCTTTTGTATGAATTTTCCTTGTAGCAAAGGGTCGAGATGAACTCGCAAATGCAAGATTTTCAAGAGACCCATGCTCCAGCATGTAACCTCAGGTGACAATCTCGAGAAGCTGGAGGCACTGGGGTAGTGTGGGCTGAGCTGAGCTCGGTGCCCCGATGGCCCCATCTGTGCCATATTCTTGTGTGAACGCCGCCATCTTGCACATACTCAGTCGCGTGGGTCGGGCGGTTTCGCTAGTGCTGTGAACCGTAAGATGCTGGGTATCTGAGTCAAGGTTAACAGAAACGAGGAAAATCTGTTACAGACTGCTTTCACGGTCAGATCAATGACCATACTGATCGTGGAAATGGCGGCACGCAGACGGTCAAACCATCATTCCAAAGCAGGAAATATTCCCAGTCAAACATCCTGCACATGAGGAGCTTCGCAGACCAACCAAGCCAAGACACGTTGATCCGAGTGGCTACATGACTTCTCCACTACGAACACGAGACTGGCGCGCGTGAGTAGCAATGCAAAAACTCACTCACTTACTTATTATCGGTCACCCAGCTTATACCATATGTAACATTCTTTAAAATGTGAACAGTCGATGAGGGTTAGAAATTAAACTGGATTCTGAACATAGATCTTAAATATCGTCAGTAAATGTGCAAGCTAGCTAGCTCAGTGGAAGAGCGCCGGGCTCATAACCCGGAGGTCGATTGATCGAAACAATCGCTAGCTAACAACAATCCCTTTTTAGTAGTGTGTATCCATTTCAACCTACATAAGCTTCTGCTCTCACGAGTGCATTTTGCATTTTAACTTCTGTTTAACATTGGTATTCTTTTCTCTTTACTAAATATGAAAGTAGGGGATTTAGACAGCATATCGCCACACTACAGCTGTCATGCCAGTCATCCAGTCCCTTGCGACTATACTAACCTTAATATCATCACATAATCATCTGCCCTTTGATGAGAACGGCCTCTAGGCAGCCGGGAAGTACTAACCTGGTTTTTTACTTGCCGTATGCCAATAAAATAAGAGTATATTTGGAGCTCAAAGGCGCCACAACCACTAATTAGCTTGAGTTCTGATCGTGACTGTCAAGTTCACCTTCACTAGACAAACATGAGCTACAAAATTGAGCAACTAGCAAGATTTGCTTAACTGCTCCCTACCAAAGCTAGGTAAAGTTAGGTGTGCTCGAGAACGTGCAAGCACTTGCGCCTTTTCCTGCCGACGTTGCATATAGTGAGTCGTTAGTTTTGGGTTCGCCAATAAAAGCACATCAGACAACGAAGGAAAAGCGAAATATGCATCGGAGCTATCGTTTAGATAAATTCTGATTGGCTCGTATATCAAGTTAGCATGTGCTCGTGTAAGTTACTGAAAGAAACCACGAGCAATCGAACGATTACTCGTAGGGACTACCGGGGTCGATTTCAGACCATATGGTTGAGTGGTCTCTATAGAAAATACGGCAGGGCTAAATGCTAACCTAGGAGGCATCATGTACCTTAATTCGGAGTTTTATCCGGGCGTTCGGCAATGATAACCACGGGCTCTTAGCACCCTTCTATATACCACGGGTCTATTCACGCCGCCTTGGCATCGATTTCAGCAAACCTCAATATACTTCTCAGCCATGAATGGTCTTTCACTACCAAAGGACACAAAGTCTTAGTCAGAGATAGTACTATCAATGGTGCTCGTGAGGTAGCTTATGGGCGTCGAGGCAACATGAAAAGGCGCTGCGTCCCACTTGCTAATTAGAAGCCTTTCTAAGTCAATGAAAACATTGGACGTGCAGCACTTCTCTTTCTCAGCTTCCGGGCTTCTCTCGACAATTGGTCAACATGTATTACTCAACGGTCATCTCAGCTGCGCTCCTCATAGCTGATGTATCGGCGCATACGATTTTCTGTCAGCTCAAGACTGATCAGCAGACCTATGGTACGTTACTATGGTTCTCACAGACTTTCGCCTAGCAGAGAGCTGACTCAATATGATCACAGATGTATCTTACGGCATTCGCACACCGTCCTACGATGGAGTAATTTATTCCTCATGTCCCTGACCGTGCATAGAAGGGGTAAAATTAACTATGAGCAAGCCTCAAACAGATGTAAACGGGGCCAATATGGCTTGCAATGGGCCGCCGAATCCGACAACGCCTTCTAGTAAAATCATCGACGTGAAAGCAGGCAGTACAGTGAGCGCCATCTGGCGCCACACACTTCAGTGTTAGCAACCTTCTACGATAGCCTCAAGTTGCGGACATTGACGAATTGGGTAGCTGGATCGAATGATGTGATGGACGCTGGCCACAAGGTATTCCCCCGAGAGTCATCAACCGCGCCTTTAGAGAGCTCGCTAGTGAATTGCAACTGATTCGTCACCTAGGGCCCCGTAATGGCATACCTCAAAAAGGTCACCGACGCCACTCAGGACAGTGGTGTTGGCAACGGATGGTAAGCGTTCTTCTCGTCTTGATTCTGCGTCATGTAGAGTCGCGTAGAGGAATGGTACACTAACTAGGCGCTGTACAGGTTCAAGATTCAAGAGACTGGCTTCAACAATGGGGTCTGGGGGACTGATAACGTGATCAACAGCGGTGGAAATCAGCAGATTCATATTCCCGAGTGTATCGAAGACGGACAGTACTTGCTACGCGCCGAGATGATCGCCCTTCATGGAGCTCGGTCTGTCAATGGCGCTCAACTTTACGTGAGTCCTTCATATCTCTGCGTATATATGAGCTTCACTGATACCCATTTAGATGGAGTGTGCCCAGATCAACATCACGGGAGGAAAAGCGACGAAGAAACCTACTACAGCAAGCATTCCGGGCATATATAAAGTATGGTCTCATCCTCGTACCCGTCATTCATGAGCAGCAAATTGATTAATATGCTATGATAGTCTAATGATCCTGGTCTGCTTATTGACATCTAGTACGTATTTCTAAGTTCATTTCTTTTTAGGAAAGGGATTACCCCTATATGCTTCGACAGCTGCCGAGCTCGCCTCAATCACGCATCCACAGGATCGAATGATCTAACATCTTAACTCTAATAGCAACAAGCCGCCTAGTGCAAGTAATCCTTACAAAATCCCCGGTACGTGAATATGCTCGCATGCAGACTCTATTTGATGAAACTGATCGAGACGATCAGGCCCAGCTCTGTTTACATGCTGAAGTATGTAATACCCGCCGACAACGACCCACTACTCGAATTGCGGGTTAGGAAGATGTCTTGATCTCTGGGGATAACGAGAGGATAAAGAATCTCGTGCGCGATCGTCGTGATATAGAGGTTGCTGAGTTGCAGTAACTGCACTAAGTCTTAAACTCTTACCCATAAGATCTAAATATCCGTTCCCATTGTACTATTCTCAGTCTACTCCAAATAGTGGCGCTCGATCTCGGCCAATGCAATTTTCTAGTGACCGAGATAACGGACGATTCTAGAATATTCCAGCATAAGGAGTTGCCCTATTTGATATCTGCTAGCTCAAAACTATTCGCCCCTCCAGCGTCCTTAGGTTAACAGCCTCAATTGCACGCAATGTACGTATTGGCAGCCTCGGCAACCATTGTCTAATTGGAATAAAGCAGATAAATCAATGGTTTGTGACTCGAATAATCTCTCAATATAAGTCTGTTATTATGGCGAGAACGAAATAAAAATCTGTCCACAAGGCTGTAATGGTTCGCAAATGCGTCAGTCACGGACATATCAAAACTTAGCTTCCTCACTACAAACCTCATACCTGTCAAGAATATTTGACATGAGTCATATATAATGGCAACGTCGTATTGCTATATATCTCGCTGATCGTTCACGTTCGAGCACCCCGTATGTAAGGTACTCGAAAAATCAAATCGGAATCGCTCCAGTCTACTTTATACACCTGCTAGACCGCGCTCTCTACGATTACGAGAGGGCTAGGCGCCTAACGTGGTACAGCAGCCCCTTTTCTACTCGGACTTAAACAAGCATCTCAGGAGCTGAGTTGCGTCAGAAAAGCAATATTTCGAGTCGAATCAGTGTGTTTCATCGTTGAGATGCATATTATGCTACAATGTCAGCTGTTGTACCTCGTTCAGTCAAATTTCTTCAATAGCTAAGCTCAACGTAATCTGTTTCCCAATTCCCTATCAAAGATCCAACCCCGGCTCCGACAGATTGAAGTCTCTGCGTATCCGATAATACTTCCTCCTTAGTTAGTTCTGGCCAGACAGCCATCCATCTACCTGACATCCTAACCTTAACCGGCCCGGTATCCCAGACGCATTTCGGCACTATCGGGTCGCGAAGCTCTATGGTGTTGGTGGCGCTCTCACCAGGTAACAGGGTCACGAGTGAATCCGTTGTCGGGGGCATCAACCTGTTGATCTTGATAGAGTCTATATGAACTGGCTGAGTTGTCCCAGCTGGTATGACGTGTACGAGTCCCAGGCCAAGCGCCGCTGAATCGAGGGGAGAGTTCCATTTCAAAATTGTCACGGGTATTGACGAATGAGTGTTCGTAACTGATACCGAAATAGCGGGTCGAGCAACGGAGGATTGGGTGATGTTCAGTCGAAGATTGCTTAGAAAAGACGGTTGAGCCATTGTGTGTTTAGCCCATAACTCGAATAAGTTATTGACGTGAAATGTTCTTATGATGAAAGTGCCAAGCGCCAAGGCTATGGTGAAAACAAGGAGAGAATACCGGCGGTGTTCTAGGATGTCCATGTACCCGACCAGGCTTCATCTCCATCCGAGTTAAGTGTTTCGATAGATTCGAACTCAGGGGATCACTATGTACAGAGGTAATGTGATTTCGATTGACTACCTCCGATAATGATTAGCTCCGAGACCTCATGTACGATTAAAATCCTTCGCTGAAAGAAAGAGAGAAGGGAAGCAGTAGAAGACTAATGCTATTGCCTTCCCGAATGAATTTGAGGTCAGCCCCCGGCTCCCACGTATAACAACCTCGTTTCCACCAATCAACCGCCCTTTCGAGAACGGATCGGTTTCAGGGCAATTGACGTAGAATTGCTAAGCGGAGACGATACGTACGCTATTTGATTCTCCATCCACATAACATCATTCAATTTACGGCAGGCTTCGCATCCGTAAGTCGGAGTCAATTGATGAGTTGGAACCTGATGGTCTTGGCGCCCCGGAATAATATGTAATAACTATGTTTTGGGTTGTCCTCCAATGAGAACACAATATGTTTGAGGAGCCTGGCGTTAAGAACACCGTGCTCAGAATTAGGAAGGCGATTAAACACCAGTCTGGTTCTTGAATTAAGTATATGAGATTCTCTATAGCCCATCATGAGAAGAACATACAGAACAGTCGTCGGACGGTTGTGTCATCCAAGAAGTGAAGTCGTATCATTCGCTTGCAAGTATGAAGGCTGCCGCTATCGTCTCATGCCTCACTGGTCTTGCGAATGCGGCCGCCGTCAATCTACAAGGGGAATCACCCCTTGTTGTCAAGATTGAACAGGTTGGCAATAGCAAAATAAAGGCTACCATCGCGAATACGGGAAATGCGGCCTTGAGACTGTTGAAAGCCGGCAGTATTCTCGATTCGGCGCCCGTCGAGAAAGTGAAAATCGCCCAAGGGGGTGCGTAAGCCTTTGACAATTCGACAATGGAAAATTTAGCTAACGAGACCGTAGCAAACAATGTCCCGTTCACAGGCATTCGCCTCTATGTTCATACAGCCGACCTGCAAGACACAGCTTTCCAAACAATCGGGGCTAAGGAGACCGTCGAGGCCCAATGGGATGCTGCTCATCTCCACGACCTCAGTGCAGGTGGTGATTTTAACATTAGCACTGAAGGTAGCTTTCGGTATGCGGAGGAGGGTAGCAACCAGATCGTCGGTCAAGTCGTCTACGGTTCCAATGTCATCCAGGCCAAGGTCGACGGTATTCAGGCTGCTAAGGTCCACGATGCCTTCCACCAGGCGGAAAAGGCGAAGCGTGTTGTCATCCAGAGCGACTGCAGCAGCTCGCAGAAGAGTACTGTCAACGCCGCTATTGGTGTAGCCAAGACGTATGCTCAGAATGCGGCATCGGCCGCCAGTGCGGGAACTAAGCTGCAAGAATACTTCAAGTCAACATCCAGTAGCACTAAGAGCACGGTTGCGAATGTGTTCAATAAGATTGCTACGTCCGTAGCCAACAGCGGTACGAGCGGCAACGCGAAGCTTTACTGCACTGACGTCGGCAACTGGTGTACTGATGGCGTAGTCGCCTACACTCAACCTGGTTCCGTTGGCTCAGAATACGTAAGTGGTCCCTCCTTTCCTTATTCGCCTCTCTTTTAGTCTATGTAAACGGGGTTGTGCTCGTATAGAGAGTTATTATATCAGCAGAGCCTTTGCCGCAACATGAAGTTACTGATTCGGAGCTGCACAGATCGTGCTATGCCCTTACTGGTTTCAGTTCCCCGCCACGAACAATATCTGTCACGACGCCGATCAACCATATGTCATTGTCCACGAGGCGACGCACTTAACTGAGGTGGCCAGTACCGATGATGTTTGCTATGGCTACGACGGCTGTGTGACTGCGATCAGCAGTTCCCAGTCGCTCAACAACGCTGATTCATATGCTCTCTATGCTAACGCCATTCATGTCGGCTGTTAGAAACTGCTTGACGAGACGTTGCTTGGCCAGCGTAGTCAAAATAAATTCTTATTCCTTGAAATGACGTTTCAATATATTGCACAGACTAGTAAGCCGTATGTATGGCCAATTAGATTTGACCAATACATACATATCATTTTTTAGAGGTAAAACGTTGTAAAACCCGTTACTATTACCACATATTTCCATCTTAGAACCCCTTACGACTCGCAGTTAGAGATAGATATTTGCAGGTAATATTCTGCTCACATCCATTTTAGCCATGGCTTTTATCTTGAATAGTCAAGTCCCGGTCAGCTATAGAGTGGTAGCGGGACAAAAGCAAAAGCCACAGCTACATGTACCAGAACTGAGCATCTTATATTGAATATGTGGGATTTGTTCGCATCTTCCACTGCCTCTGCTTTCTCTTAATTCCCAGTGTGAAATTCTGCCCTCGCGCAAAACGATATGCAGCCCCGAGGCGAGCACGGTATTCTCGAACTTGACGCAGCTATCGCAAGACTTAATGACACTCATCTTTTAGAACAAGAAAGATATCGCTTTAACCAGTCACCAGTGTCAGTCGCGTCCGGGTCAACACAGCCTGAGGATGGCAACGAAACCCCACTAAATCATATCGCCGATCAAAAAGTCGTGCTGCAGCTTGATCACCTCCTCCGGCCCGTCATTTGGTTTGAGATAACAAGTAAACGTGAAAGTGCAGAAAAAAAAAAGGAAAAAAAAGAAAGCCATTCCAAAGCAGCTCTTCTTTTTTTAACTCGTTCTTTCCAGCTTTGCTTTATCTTTTCTTTCTCAGGGTTTAAGTAGCTTACCTAACACTATAGGATGATGGCAATTCTAGCTAACTCGCAAGTCGTTGGTGCCTTTTTTTGCAGAAAGCACAACTTCGGAAAACATATGACCTTAGGGCTAGTCAAATGCCTATATTTGCAATGTCTTGGTACGAGAATTGAATAGCAAAGTTTGGGACGAAGTCTTAAATTGTATTGTGCTGCTGCTAAATTGGATTAATGAGGTGTATCGCACTCTTGACAGCAAATCTTTTTTATTTTTATTTTTTTACGCAGCATAAAAGACGTCATATTGGTCTAGAAACATAGGGTGCATTGTCGACTGCACGCTGGAGCCGCTTTGCTCGGCGGCTGCCGGTAGCTCTGACAGATCGTCTGGGGTAACTAAACACCCCTAGCCATAGAATATGGGGGAACTAGTTGAGGTTGTGCGGGAAAAAACCGGCAAGCATTCTGGTGAGCCCGTAGCTAGATAGTTGTCATTTTTTTCCTGCACAGCCTCGCCAGTAGATGTTGTAAATTCTAACTACCTGCCTACAGTACCAGTACCCGCCCACTGTTAGGAGCTTTGGCGTTGTCGCCGTCTGATTTTAAACGTTAGTGCGGGCGTATTGAGTCATAGGACAGCGGATCCCTAGTAGATCCCTTTAGGTCAAATTAGTACACAATCTTACCTACTAAGTAGGTACCTTAACTACTTAGTAAAGAACAAACGATCGATGAACGGAGAAAGGCATCCTTTCTCTCAGTATATGTATTGTGGGTCGAAGGTCTCTTGTGACTTGTCTAGAAAAGAAAGCCAGATGCGACTTGGTTTAAGCTTATTCGCAGCAGCGTAAAAGGGGTACTGGTCAATTGTGCAATGGACCCTCGGCGATCACCGTAGCCCCCAAGCTTACCGAGTCCACGTCTTCTTGGGGTCGTTTGTGTGAAACAATCGTGCCTACTCATTATTACTTATTTCTAGGTGGATTTCCGATGCCTAGGTGGTTAGTTACCGTGCTGTGCTCAAGTTATCCTTGAGATCGTTTGAGATACTCAGCCGTCAAGTACAACGGACAGAAATTTAGAACTTACGAGCACAGTTGGCCCCTTAAGCACGAGTGTAAACACGTATCATCGCCAAGCATGTATTATCTGAAGTTATTCGAAAAGAGAGAGAGACTACGCTGCCCGACGATATGTGCTAGAAAGCGGCTCTATCGTCGTCTACAGTCTTAGTATCACAACCAACCGGAGAACGAATAAATCTAGTAAACGCCAACCTACGTGAAGTCGCAGAAGGAAGTTACAATAATTGTTTATTATCAGGACTTTCTTGATTCTAGATGGCTATTTCGCTCATCGTCATCAGCTGCATGATCCGTTGGAACTACCACGGCGTCATCTCGACCCCTCGACGTCGAGGCTCTTTGCTGATAACCAACGACCAACCACACGCCCATAGCATCCTATGTCCCCCTGAGCCTCATAGTAGGGGCCGACTCGACACGTGAGTCACGCCTCGCGAGGGCCAGTATTTTCACCGATCTTTCGCATCTACTATTCCTCGTTCTATCGGTGCTCCTTCATCCTTTGGGCGTGTATAAGTAGGGGCAGGTTTTGGGAGAGACACCATGATCGAATCGAGTTCATCTCAGCTGAACTACAATGGTATGTGTCGGCCTCGATTTCGAGCTCCATACTTCTGTCGGGCAGTCAGAGCATGCACCTCAAACGAGCCCTACCCGCATGACAGAGTCGCCGTGTCAGTATACCATATACTCAGATATCCACCGTCGTAGGGTATCACCATCATCGCGAAGACATCAATTTTTTTTACCTTACGGACGAGTTTAGTAAGTGTCTCTCATATGCCCTCGTCTCGGTCTCATGCGTCAAGCATACCTAGATTAGCCTCAGATAGGAGCCATAGCACCTCTGGGCCTTTTATTATTATTATTATTTATCTCATCGATAGCGGCGATGCAGACGCGGTGGCCCAACACCGGGACCCTTTCGGCCCTAATTGGCGACGGCTCAAGTACTACGAATCGAAACTTTCTTACCTACCTAGAAGATGCTTTGAACAGGGAGAATTTCATAGTCTGCTGCTTCAGAGATTCCGATGCCTCATATACGCCCGAGGTACTAGCAGTGGATGGCCATCATATGTCGCAAGATCAGTGCACTGCTTTGCGCGAGAAAGCTGTATGCCCAGTATCGGGTTCGTCTCGAAGCACATGATCAGCTCTTCCTTGCAGCACAAGAACTTCATGGACTGAAAGGTGGAGCCACTGAGCATGCAAGAGCAATTAACGACCTGGTCCATGTCGGTCTCGATCCTGTCAATTCGTGATTTCAAAGTTTCTGGCTCTCTAACACACCTTAGGTCAGAGTGAATAGCCCAGTTGACAAAGGCCAACAGGCTCCCTTCATCTAGAAAATCCCGACATATTTATGTCTCAAGAACCCCCTACCTGACGGCGATGGTTCACAGACCTACAATGCGGTAGAAAGCTCTGCTTTGGGTATCTCCATACCACTTTGGGGAACTCTATCAACAACTCTCTGCTGAGCTCCTCGCTTGCCATTAGTGCCTGCTGGTATTCTACATCTGGCGGGACTCAGCAGACTACTTTTCTTTTGCGGTCGTGGTGATCTTCGGTGTCGTTTTTGCCAATGCTCTACTCCTCATCGGGTCGAGAATCAGATTGGCCATGCGGTTGTAGGGCATAGTCGCATACATTGTAAGTGCTTGCTACAATTCCTGGCCAATGTCACTTAGACCAAGGTAGAATTCATTAGCATAACCGTGGTTTTCACTCCTCGTTCTGACTTGCTCGACTCCCGTTCTTCTCGTTTGCCTATCCTTTGTGTAAATCTGAACCTTTTTTTTCCCCTTCAACCTTTTTTGAACCTATCACACGGACTGGTACAAGGTATGGGATTGCAACAACCCGCATACCAGGGGGGGGGGAGGCCGGCGATATCATATCATTTATCTGCGAGGTGGCGTTTTGTATAGTGTATTTGGCTACCCGTGCCTATTCCTGTTATCGTGTTTGCTATTATCGTGTTTTCTCAAGCCTCCAAATCCCGAGGCGAAATATGACAATAGCGATAACGGACTCGAATAATCCGGGCCAGGCGACCAAGCAATCAAGCAAGCAAGAGCGAAACTATTTCTATACTTAAGCCTGGGTCGCCGCCGGGGTTAGAAACGAAGAACTTAAACTTGTATGGTCCTCCTCGACGCCCCAGCGGATTATTTGCCTTATTGAATACCTTTCCGGCATCACCAAGCCCTTGTCACGAAAACAATTAGATACTACCCAGGTACCTGCCTAACTACTTACCTACTTATATCATCCGAGGTGATAATTCCTTCCAAGTTGTTCGCGTTTGAGTTCTGCATCATTCAGTTTGTGCACGAGAAGGGGGCTGCCCAGCCCAAGTCCAGCTAAGAAGCTGCATCCGGAGAAAGGGCTTGCCATAGTGTGAGACTGTGCGAACACACTGTGACTGTGTGACTCGATTAGGCGCAAGCGCGCTTGGAATGTAACAAGGGGGTGATGAAATACGTGCACAATATGTACCTAGCTTCCCTAGTCACCTTTTTTTTTTGTTGCTAGCCCTTTCGGCGGGACCACAGCTCCCCATCCCCATCGTCATACTGACTTATTGCTTTTAGTACGTTCGTTGGGCTACGCTTTGAAGATTTGCCACCCGAGCCATCATCATCATCGTCTCTCTCTCCCCAACTCCATCGTCTATCCGGGCTGAGAGCCTGCGAGAACGAACGAACGAGACGTCTCATCTTCTGTCACATGGGTGTAACCATATCGTGACCGCGACAGACACGACTCTCTACTCTGGCCAAGGGCTTCGACCAACACGACGTATACCCACACTCCTGGCCGAGGGCTTCATAGAGAAAAGGCACACTGGGACCCGGAGCGTCGACCGCCCTAAGCGTGACCAGACAACAGCTCGGACGATGCTATAACATGGACTCGACAGATGCTGTGACCACACCACCACAGTCGCTCGAGACAGCACGGGTAGTGCCGATTGCAGAACTACGCCCAGACCTCCCAAACCTGACCGCCACGGCTGTCGGCGGCGTCGTCACCATCACATGGCCCTACAACAAGGTCAAAGGTACATTTGCCTTCAGCCTTGCCGAGCCCAATTTTCGCCTTCGTCGTAGCAAGGGCCAGGTCCGGATCAGTTTCACAGGCCGAGCAGCCGAGGTTGTCGGAGGCTGTGGGCTGGGCAGTCACGATGAGGTTCTCGTGAGCCTGGCCGGTGCCGCCTGGGAGACGGAAGCGTCGAATAAGCGACGAAGCTTGCCTGGTGCGGACCTGGAATGGAGGCTGCTCTTTTCCGACCGCTTGTTGCTCAAGGTCACACGAGCGGAAACCGGCGAAACTGACCTCATCGTCGTCGACGTCGACGAACGACAACCGAATCTACAACACGAGATAGCTCCCGATCCGACCTCTGTCCAACCACCCTCGATCGCCACTGAGCCGCCGCCGTCTCCGCTGCCTGCTGCGTTTTCTCCTACCCACATCACGACATCGCCCGTGCGGGAGATCAATAGGAAGAGGTTCAACGACGGCGAATTTGCTTCTCCCGCATTTGTCAAGAGGGCGAGGATGTCGTACGGCTCCCTGTTCGAAGACGGGTTCGATATCTTCCAAGAGGACACGGGCGTCGAAGGACACAGGCGCAAGCGAACCAGATTCGGCCGGGATAGCAGCGCGTGGCGGTACACGAGCCGCTCTCCAAGCCCCGAGCTCCCTACCGCCGCCGCCGCCGCTGCATCGCCCGAGAAAGCCGAGGAACACGAGGAACACAAGGAACACGTCAGTTCCCCGAGCAGACTGGCCAGTTCTCCGACCAAGGTACAGATGACCGACGAAGGATGCCAGACAATGGAGCTTGATCGATCATGGCCTCAGCAGCTTGCGAGCGCTCCTTTCATGACCCACGTCGATATGATGGTGCCGGACCACCACTCACCGATGGATTCTGACGCGCCCATGGAAGCCGTCGTAGAACAGACACAAGTGTCGCCACCACTGGACGACGCGCTCCCAGAAACAAGAGCCCAAGATGCGTCCACTCCCGATCATGGCGAAGTCCCGGGTCCCGAAGTCAATGCTGCTCTCCCCTATTCTGACCAACGAGCCAGTCCTCCGCGAAACAGCTTCGTGGATAACCCGTGGAATGTGGACGTGGTACCATCCTTGTTGGAACGACAACAACAACAACAACAGGAGGAGCAGCAGCACAAAATGACACTTCTTCCTTTGAATCCAGATGCGTCTCTTGCACCCCCGAGCTTCGAGACGATCGCATCGGGCAATCAGTTGATCTCATTCGACGAATCCGACAGCGTCAACAAATCTCACCTAGGTGATGGAGAGAACCAGGATTCCTCACATGACGGTATCGTTCCCTCGACCGAGCTGCACCCTCCCGCGTTCGACTACCCGCCGGTTGACTCCATCGAGGATACGCAGTCTCAACCTGTTCACGACGAGGCTCTGACGGATTATCCCGTAAGTTACTTGGACGATAGTCGTGCGTCTCCGGCCCGCCACCAGGTGATGGAAGAACAAACTGCCGAGAAGCCGGTGGCAGTCGAATTGGGAACAAACTCCTGGGCTACGATGAACCACCTCTCCAATGCCACCGCGATGCCCCCAACAGATCGTCTCGGAAGCAGAGATGGTAGCACATCAGAACAGGCACTTATCATCGACGAGAGCGGCTCGGAATCCGAATCCAGCCCCGAACCAATGGCGGTTGAGGATACTCTGAACGATGGCCGTGCGTACGCCCTCGACATGTATGAAGACGCGGAAGCCGAAGATGAGGTCGACGCACAATACTCTGATGACGATGAGCCCGAGTACGACGCCGACGAGATGGGCGGAGACTACGACACCAGGAATTATGAGCGGCCAGCCGATGACGATGATGGCGGTTATGACGAGGACCCCCGATCACGCCGTCTAGAGCCAGAATTCGAAGAAGGGGAGAGTTGGGATGAAGAAGAACAGGAAGAATTCCTCGACGAAGAAGGCGAAAGTGAATATGAGTTGGATGAGGACATGCCTGATCCTCACCCACTACCTGTGGTACGAGCCAACCCTGTAGTCATTGATCTGATCTCATCTTCGGAAGACGAGAGTGAGGACGAGGACGAGGATGAGGATACGGGCAAGGGCGGTGCAACAGCAGGAATTCAAGGATCGGGCGCTCACATTGATTCCAGGATATCGCCCAGCCCTCCGAAAATAATCTCCGAGGCTGACTCTCGTCAACTCCACTTGGATGACGACAATTCCGAGATTGTTTCCCAAGCTTCCATGTCCGAGGCCGACAGCTCCTCGGAGGCTGGCGCAGAGGACAACGGATACACGAGCTCTTATCGACAAGAGGAAGTAGAGGACGGCGGGGATCCAGTCGATCTAGACGACGAAGAGGTCGGCGATAAAGACAATGGTGACGCCGAAGAAAGAGATCACCAAGAGGGAATGGGACAGACAATGGAATCCGTACCATACGAACAGCGAGAAGAGGAGGAGGTCTACACGTCTGAACACCAAACAGAACACCGAACAGAACACCAAACAAAGCTTTACCCAGAACAAGAAACAGATGTGGGATCCGAAACGAAGCCGGAAAGCGACGCGACACTGCTCGGAGGCGCGGATAACGAAAAAGATACTACAGTGTCTCACCAAATAGTAGCTTCTCAGACGGAGATGCTTGGAAGTGCGGTGACTGAAGACAGAAGCGAGGAGGACGCAAAGGATGCAGGGAACGCAAGGAACACGGAAAACGCAGGAAACAACACAGGTGCCGATCCCCTGTGGCTCGAGATGCTGCATCGTGCAGTTGATAGAGAGCCCGGTGCGCGTAGCCACGGGCTGTTGGCTGAACGGGCTGTGGAGACGGTTGTTGTGGAAACCTTCTCCGATGAGCAATCATGGACCGAACTGCCTGAGCAAGATGATGATGTCCAAATGCAATACCTTTTGGACAGTCAACTCGATGCAGTCCCCGAAGCGGCTCCGAAAGAAGTCTCTGAGCAGGATGACAGAGAAAATCAAGCCGATCAATTGCCATTTTCGAAGTCCGACACTGAATATCCGCCGCCGTTTGTCATCGACCGCAGGGAAGCTTCCGCCGTCAGGTCATCCTCGCCTCCTCCCCTGACCCAATTATCCCAGTCGGGGTGGCGCATGGAGGGAGACGACAAATCTATGATTAAAGGGACAACAGTTCCTTCTACTGATCCCATAGCTACGGCCCAACTTCCAACCCCCCTAGACACCCAAATTACAGAGAATACATTCAATACTTCTACACACACTCACATGACTATGGCAGAGTCGTTTGGCTCATTCACGACCGTGGAACAGGAAGAGTATAAAACTATGGAGGTCTCGGTGACCGAAAAATCTATCGGTACTACCGCTCAGCAAGATACCAACACGGTCGAGAACGGCAATACGTCCACTGCTTCGTCGCCAGCACCCAGCTTCCGGACTCAAGCTGGCGATGGAGAAGAACAACAGGGTTGGTATGACAGCGAGGAGGAGCAGATGAAAATCGACAGCCAGCTGAACCAAGGACTCTCTCCTGACCCTGTTACATATGAATTCAATACAGGGGAATCATTCGCATCACACATGGATATTGATGAGGAACTCCAGGCCAACATTCTGGAACACTCTTTACTAGAAGAATACAACGACGACGAACTGGAAGAACACAACAACGATGAACTGGAAGAACACAACAATGACGATAATGCTCAGGATGCACTGAACGAAGCCATCCAATTTGGCGACACGGACGAGGCTTCCTGGGAGTTAGAGCCGACAGGCGAAGCCGATATCGCGCCATCTTCATTGCATGAGAACACGCCGGCGAAGCAGCTTGCCGAGGAGATATCTACGCAACTGAGGCGAAATTTTGTCACGAATAGCAGCAGTGCCTCGGACGAGGACTCGGATACCTCGATGCTAAAGGATCCCAGCGTGCGGCTAGCACGAGTAACTAACGCTTCCAAGAAGAGAGCGAATAACAAACGTGCCTCAACTGGTCGTCTCCATTTTCCGCGCAGAAGAACGCTAGATCTTCGTCGCAGCCCAACACCGGATACTGATAATTCAAGCCTACAACTCGCAAGGGCCTCTCTCTCGAGCCAAACACCCAAATCCGATGAAGATAGCCCTTCTATGACAGCCGCCAAGCTACAGCTATCCCGTCACCTACGCGATGAACTTCCCGACTTTTGCTTGCTTGAGTTCCTGCGTCAACATGTCACAAAGTCACTCGATGTCATTGCTGTTGCAGCGATGCAGCCGCCGAAGCCGCGACGAGCTAAAGGCGGACCGAGAGAATACATGATGTCATTCACCATCAGCGACTACTCCATCGGCCCCCACCACGTCGCCGAGGCGTTCATTTATCGCCCTCACCAGGAATCGCTTCCAGTGGTTAAATATGGCGACGTGGTGCTCTTCCGAAACTTCACCGTCGTCTCTCTCGCCGGCAAGGGCTACGGGCTGCGGAGCAATAACGGATCCAGCTGGGCAGTCTTCGACTATGAGGACGAGCCGGCGCAGATCAGGGGCCCACCTGTCGAATATATTCAAAGGGAAATCGCGTACGTCAATTACCTTCGAGAGTGGTTCAACCTGCTCGATGCCAAGGCGAGGGCAAGGTTGGAACGCGCCACCAAGGATCTCATCAATGCCGGCGGCAAGTCCAAATAGGAAGGGACAGTCTCTGGTACGATCGAAACCGACAGCGGGATAGAACCCTCTCAAGATTTTTGTAGCGTCATGTAAACGGTCGCGTTTCGTTGCAGTGTATTCGGTGGTTAATGATGATGATGATGATGAAACGAAATGACGGCCCTCTAGGCCACAAAAACGCTATTGCAGTCACTTAGCAGCGGATACGCTCTTAATTATATTACGATACGGTTTTGGTCGTAAGATATGAATTAGACCTTTTGTTCCATAGCTCGAAAACTCGGGATCATCTTGGTATGGACACCTTGGCAATGATTTTGCTCGTATTTACGCGACCGATGCGCACGCCAGATAGATCATATTTAGATCCATAAGATTTTCCGTGCCCGGTACTAATACTGCGCACGATTAGGTTGAAACAAGATCGTATATCACCTAGTCGGAGCGATGCTGACTGACCGAAATCTAAGTCGCTGCTGCGGGTTTCTGATGGTAATATGCCGTGTTGCGATATGCGTCCCGGTCATCCCTATCGCGATGTTTGGGTCTTGAAGTATGTGCCACTGAACGGGTTATTTCCCGAGTTGACTTTGACCCGGCATATCGCCTTCCTCGGCTCACTCAGCACCGCATACACAATGTCACGGGCTCCGAGGTGTTGAGTGGATGGGAGTTCTAAATACATGAGTGAGCTCCGAGACCAATATCGAATAAAATATCGAATAAAATATCGAATAAAATATCGAATAAAATATCGAATAAAATATCGAATAAAATACTCCATGATGTGATCACATGGCTGAAATAAAGACGCTCGTTCTTCGTATGTAGTCGTGAGATTGAGTTTGTGCTGGATGTCAGAATATGAGTGGTATGATCCGAGATCCGAGATCCAACTACTTTTACATTACGGACGCTGAAGGAGAGTGGATCTCATAAGCCCTTTGCATTCAACCACCATTATTGATTGGACTCTGTTTCCGCCATTTGCGCTGAGCCGATGCCTACCGCAATCAGACGAGTCAGGTACCCAACCACAAAAATGTTCGCCATCTTTCGTATAGTACTAGCTCTCTGCAAGTCATAGTCTCGTGAGCCTGACAAAGGCACATAAAGTTAAGATGGTAAAGACGACACGGGGCATGCTAAGGTGACGCTAGGCCCAATCAGTTACGTCGACGGAGTATCGTCTACCACCAGGGAACCAACGGTTCTTCAACGCATTTTGATGGAGCAGATGCAAATCTGAACCTAGATTTGTATCATCAAACTGATTCGTACCTGCAGAATACTGCTGATAGTCGTCAGGGGCCGCAAGTAGGTAGATCTAACTTCCGTCAAGAAAACCATACCAGGTAACAACTTGACGTGCTTGGCCCTCCCAGGATGCAAAACTGTTGGGAGACGGACATGGAAGGACCCAGTAACAAGGCAGGCTGTTTGTCCATTTACTGTCGGCGGCCGCCGTAGCATCATCTATCCCCACCGCAAGTAGGTAGGTATTGCACCTGATGTCAAAGAGGGGAAGCTTAAGGAATGAAAGTGGTCCTTGGACACCTTAGTCGAGAGATGGGATTCCGCTTTGTGGCATCTGATGGGATCGCCAATCGAAATCGAGATACCTACCTGATGCCCTCTGTTTTATTAGGGCCGTTTCACCAGGTACATACAAGTAGTAGGTTTAGTAGGTTTAACAACGGATTGGAGAAAGTCAAAGCCACAATAACCCCGCCGCCAAAACATATAGTAATGACGTCATGGGCTGGCATGGGGAGCATTGAAGTGATTACTGGACGGAAACGGAAGTCAAAAAATATGAGAAGAATAATGTTTTATTTTTGGTTTTGGTTTTTTGAGGCTCTAGCGGAGCTTTCTCTCCGCTTGACCTGTTCTTTCCATCTTTCCGTACGTCACTGCTCGACTGGGTCGTCGGCCATTGGCCAGCGGACGGTAGGAATGGCTCGTGCACGAAAGAAGAAGGGCTTGCAGCAATCGGTGGGCAGGATCGACAAATTCAATCGCGATCGAACTTTGGCAGATTTACCAGCGCTTCTTGGCAGCTCCAGATGTTCTAGACCCCGCTGTAGCTTGAGCTTAGCTACCTGGTGATCCCGGTCGCAACGTCCGTTAGTGCGAGAGTCATGCTGTCATAGTGGAGACAGGCGGCCAATCAAGTCTTTTTGTTCGTAGCCGCTTACACCCCACGTTTCGTCTGATTCGAGTCACTTTCGGCGGCATGAAGATCTCGTCAAATAGCATGAAACTAAGCCTTATTGAGCGGTTTTTCAAGCAGATTGATTGGTTCAAAAAGAACCCAAGGTTGTTCTGTTAAAAGGATATGTTTAAAACAGAGCATGTGCACATAATTAAAATGATAGAAATACTTAAAATACTTGCTAATATATATAACTAGTTTATAAAGCTATATATGCTTTTATTTAAAGTATATAGTAAGAATTAAAAATATAAAAAATATATAAAGCTATTATGCGTTAATAATAGTACTTATAAAGCTGTATAAAAAGTGGGCTTAATGGGTTAAAAGCTTAAAAGCTACATAACAAATCATCTGGTAGAATTTGGTAGAATAATGGGTCAAACTACTAGAATTGGTTAGATTCATGCTATTTGACGAGATCTTCATGCCGCCGAAAGTGACTCGCGTCTGATTGGTGAGGTCGTGGTTTAGACAGCAGGATACAACACCAGGAACATGTTCACGATAACCACTCCTGGGCAGTGGCAATTCTGGTATCATAACAATGGGATTTAGGAAGTAAAAGCGAAAATCCGACAGAATTAGATGAGAATCATCTCCACGACAAGAATTGGATTTCCAAAATTATGGTAAAGGGACAAATCCCATCATTAGTCGATCATGTTTCACCTCGCCCTCTGAAACGCGACGTGGTGCGTAGTCAATGACGTCAAGTAATCATGGAATCGGTAAGTACCTAAGTTTAGCCACCCAAAGAGACTGGGCAAGTACCATTTTTCGTTTGCTAATGTCAGAAACCGATCTTCCCCCGCGTCTATGGTGGGACAAAGACGGGCCTAGCAAATAGCATATGACGTACTTGGCCGTTCACATGATAGCAGAACGCGCTCAACGGCTTTTACTGCCTCTAGATACTACGCTAGGCAAGGCGATGATGTATGTTGTACTTGCCTCGGCCACTACTACGCAATTCTAGATGCTTGCTACCTTGTTAGGCAGTCGAGAAACTGCCATATCCTCCAAACCAGTGACTGGCCATCAGTTATATAAACCCTCTCTCCCACCATTCTCTGACCATCCTTTTCCCATCATCATCAACATCAAGAACAACAATCACCTCATAACATCTACACACACAACACCTACAAACCAAACCAACCAAACCAACACCATCAAAATGGATAACATCAAGAACGCCGCCAACTACGTCAGCGACTCCGTCAAGAGTACGACTCCCTACCCACGCCTTACCATCTTACCACCATCACGATCATGACTGACATATCTTCATTAGGCGCTACCAACGCCGGTTCCAAGGAGGCCAACAAGTCGGTCGCCAAGGACAACGATGCCTCCATCGGCACTCGGTGAGTTCATCTTCTCAATTAATGATATACTGGAAAACGCAACATATACTAACTGCACCACAGCGCCTCTGCCGCCAAGGACGCCGTTGGCGACAAGTTCAACGAGGAGAAGCACGACAAGTCTGCTGACGTCCACAAGGAGGCTGCTAAGCACTAAACAAAAAACACCATGACGAACCTTTCCGGTCAACCACCGATTGTACGACTTATGGATCATGATCATATTACTTGATAGCTTGGGATGAGCTTTTTCTCTCTGGACTCGGAATGGCATGGATACGGATGGGATTGTCCCTTAGGGGATTCCTTGCAGTACGCTCCATATACCCCCTAAGATAGCTTAGAATAAAGCAGCTTGTTTAATCATTTCGCAACGTTTTCTTAGTGACATGTTCCAAATTTTGGAGTTATAATAAGTTGGGGGCTGGATATTAGATCCTAATCAACAGTACCATTTCTGCTTACTATTTCTAGTTGTATTCAGACAAGTCTACCGATAATGGTTTGTTTGTTGCTGCCCGTTCCATGCTCTTTTTGCAAGACTAATCTTGTTTAGCATACTATGCATGATTTTACAGTATCCTGCTCACAGCTCATTATTTTCTCAGCGTGTTAAACTTCCACGATTTGTTGGACAATGCGGACGTCGATGGCTTAACAACCATTGGGTATCAATTGTCCTGCACAAAATTTACAAATTGCTACGGACCCATTGGAAACCGTCTGATGAGGTTTAGCTGTCTTTTTATACTCAAATCACCAATGATTAGGAAATGCTGCCGTTGCGTTTAAGGATTTAGCTTACACCAACATATTTTCCGGTTTAGGAAGGTTGCTCAGCCCTTTATGCACAGACCACTATCGCCTATTGATTCTCACCAGAACTTATTTCATTCAAGAGATCTTACATCTCGCCCTCGAAGTTTTCCCTTCTCTTTCGACAAATTCCCGTAGAACGAACCGCACCTCTACCAATTGATTCGATTCCTTGGGCCTTCGCTACCATGGATTTCCTCAGAGAGACCTTGCCCGCAGACCTCTTCGACCCGGTCACCCTCTGGTCGCTTGCCTCGACCGTCGTGATCCTGGGCGTCGCATACGGCCTATCGGTGTGGACGCTCGACAGCACCATCTCGAAAGCCCGCCGCTTTCTCTTCATCTGGCACGCCTTCGATGCCCTGATCCATCTCTGCCTCGAGGGCAGTTTCCTGTACCACTGCTTCTTCTCCTGGATCCCTCTGTCGAGCGTCTCGAACCCCGAGGCCCTCGCACCAACCGCCTACAACTACCTGGGACACACCGACCGGGCTTATGGCCCCCAGGCGGGCGTCCCCGCCCCTATGGCGCAGCTGTGGATGTTGTATGGAAGTGCCGACCGTCGCTGGGCTGGCGCGGATTTGGTATGTGCTACGCCGCACTGCTTACTATCATTCATCTCTTACCACTCAATTCGTCCTCCCAAACCAGCCTAGTCCCCTCCCTATCTGCGCGCACCGTATACCCTTTTTTTGCTTTTAATTTTCACGATTTTTTGAGAAAAATTTTTTTAAGAAAAATATGGCGTTGCTGACATAACTCCCTTCTCCCAACAGGCTGTGATTAGTCTCGAGTTACTGACCGTCTTTATCGCCGGCCCGCTCGCGGCCTACATCTCGTACGGTATCGCGAAGAAGAAGGAGAGCGTCAACGTGCTCATGGTCGTCATTGCGACCATGGAGATGTACGGTGGCTGGATCACCTTCTGCCCGGAGTGGTTGGTGATGAACTACAATCTCAACCTCACCACGTTCATGTACAAATGGGTGTACCTGATTTTCTTCAACGTCCTCTGGGTCTTCATCCCTCTGTATGCGTGTTACATCGGTATCTCCGATATGAACGACGCCTATGCCGTCAGGGCGAGGGTCAACGCCGCGAAGAAGTTGAAGTAAACCATTTTCGATTGTCAACGCTGAGATGCGTTAGCGAATATCTGTGATAATGAGCCGGGTCCTTGTTCTAAACTACTTTAGCAGGCGCTTCTATTGAATGGGGATCATAGATGGGTATAAAATTCTTGGTTCCTTAGATACATCGTAATCAACTTTGGCTGCTACACCGAGCGCAGTAATTATACCATTATATCTCGAGATAATTCTGAAGATTTGTTGTAATAATCATTGCGATCTGGCCAAGCATTACGATAGTAGCTTTTGCATGATATTCACGAATGCTACAACTCATATCGAAATTGATCGCATTCTGCTATGTACCATTCACCGCTACATTTCCCTACAAGACCTTACCCTGTATGAGTCTTTTGTTGTTTCTAGCCTGATTGCTGTTCATCAAGTGCCACTCAGAGGATCTGCAACAATGAATAAGGCATTGATAGTGCACCTTTCATGTCGTGTTGAGGATTGGCCCCTCGCAGCGAATACGAGTCCGGCGCGGCGCATTGAATTTTAGGCCTTCGCAGCGAATACGAGATTTGACATAATATTGAAATCATTAACCAGTTACACAGCGTCCCTTCTCATCGACAATCAAGATCCAAGTTACCAATACATATCTCACGCCCTGCCAGAAGCAACCGACCACATCTAATATCTGTCCATGATCCACTGTCTCCTCATTTTCTCGGGGATAGAATTCAGCAACGCCATCTCCCCCTTCTTGACGGTGACGTATCGTTTCACGAATTCTCCCCCAAGCAATCTGACCATGGTATTATCCTTCTCGAGGGCCTCCAATGCCTCCTCGAGATCTTTGGGAAATCGGGTTTTGATGCCCAAAGTCTTCCTTTCCTCGCTGCTCAGTTTCGCGGGGTCAATTGGACAGTCTCCCCACGTAAACGCGGCGCCCTCCGTGCCGGCCTGTAGAAGCGCCGCTATGGCCAAGTAAGGATTCGCCATTCCATCCATCACCTTGACCTCCCAATGGCTGTCCTTGCACTTCCGCAGCGGCGCCTCTTTATTGTGGGAGCCCCAGGTCACCCACCGGCCCCCGGCCCACAACCCGTCCACCATGCGCTCGTAGCTGGCCGAGTGGCTGTTGGTGAACGCGAAGATGGCCGGAAAGTGCTCAAGTACGCCGCCGTAGAACCGCTCGTAGACCTCCGGGTCGTCGCCGTTTTCGGAGGCGATGGAGATATGCGCATGAGACCCGCTCCCCAGCGAATCCGAGAAAGGTCGGGGATGAAGAGTCACCCGGAACCCGCGACGCGCGGCGGCGCTCTCGATGACCTGCCGTGCGTGCAGGAGGCCGTCGCAGGCTTGGAGGGGCGTCTGCGGCGCGAGGACCAGCTCGTACTGCCCCGGTGCTCCTTCGGCGTGGAACTGCTCCACGTCCACACGGGCCTCGCGGAGGGCGTCCAGGATCTCGTCGGCCACCGTGCCGAAGCTCCCCTCGGCGCCCCAGCTCGCGAGAGACCCCGCCGTCGACCATGAATGGCCGTCGTTGGACAGCTTTCGATACTTGTCGCCGGCGGGGTCGCCGGTTCGTTCAAGCACGGTGAACTCGACCTCGAAGCCGACCAGAAATGTCAGGCCGCCGGCGGCCTTGGCGCGGTGTAACGCGCGCTTTAAGATGCCGCGCGGACACAGGACGGCCTCGGAACCATCCTCTTCGTGGAAGAAGGCTTGGCAGCTCAGATGTCCGTCGACAGGTCCCTTCTTCGCGCTCGACCAGTCCGGATGCAGTACGTATACGCCCGTTCCGGTGACGCCCGGGACCAGCGTGTCGTTGGGGAGGATTCCCATACTCGCCTTGGTGATCGAGATGGTGAACGGCTTCTCGGCGGCGTCGACCCGATGCATGGGAATCACGCGGCACCTCGGCAAGGACGTATAATCATACCAGTACATCCGTAGATATTTAGCTGAATCCATGTCCCCAGCTTGACGTCGAACCGAGGTGTTGCCCTCTTGATCAGCTTCGGTGTTGAGGTTCACCGCACTATTTCGTGTCGCCATGTTATTATTCCCCATGGTCGGTTTAGGCCTTCGGTGGAAGCGAATCTCGTGTCTAATAACTATCAAGATACAATGGACAATACCAAACGACAATGGCTCATGGATTATATGAACGGTTGCTAAGATGTAGATTAATAATATTATAAGTTCAAGTGGAAGAGGTAAGATCCTTTTATATATCATGGGTCGCAGAATTCTGACTTGGATCACGGATAAGCAAGTCCAACTAACTAGAGGGATTTGGGCCCATCAGCCGCCCTCGCTACCGAGCGAATCCGAGTACATGGTTTTCACTAGCCAGGTACTTCGTCTTTCACCGCTGCACGAACAGAGCTATCAGGGTACAGCTCGTTCTATGAATTGTAGGTGATGATTTATAGTATATGACACAGTCTTAGTCCCTGCAGCTGAGGTGGAGCGTTGATCTACCGGTAGTCCACCCCCTTCAGTCTAGTACGTAACCGAGGTCGGCGTTACATCGTGCAAGGGCAATAGCTTGCACGATAGTAGTGACACTATCTAAGCCAACCTTCCTCGTTTATTTCCAATAGCTGTTAGACATGATACAGACCGGCACAAAATAGGCGATCATTGCAACAAAACGACTAATGAGAGAAACGTTGTCACGAGAGAAGACAAGACCTCACTGAACCGAAACACACTATTAGGCCGAAAACCTACCTATGTCTTTCGAATTCTTCCGGATGACGAGTTTGTTCCTAACCATGACACCATCGTCACCTATACCTGATAGTATTGTGAACTCTTCGATTTTGGGCAGGCAATCGTCTTTTATTCATCTGCCACTAACTGCATATTGGAAATGCGGAATCGAAAGGATCGAAATTCGCATGAGAAAAAGAGTGATTCAAGGCGCGCTACTAAGTGGCCTCACATATTCGTAGGATAGGAAACGAAAATGGGATCTCTCAGGTACGAACCTCCACTTCATCCACGTGCAGCCTGTGGAAACCACCCTCGGCGGCGACGTGTCTTTGCAGGTCCGCCATTCTCTTCTGGTCGCCCGTCGGATTCTGCGAATCGATTCCGAGAGTCCAGCCCAGGAACTCATTGGTGTAGTTGGGCTCAAAGCTGGCGTCGAGAACGCCGAGTCTCTTGCCATACGCGGTAACTTTCTCCCAATCACGCTTGACGTTCTTCAGATCCTTGGAGAAGTAGGCGTAGCTTCGCTCGAATATCTTCCTATTGAGAGGAGTGCCCATGGCAGGTTTGAAGTCAACATACTCTGCCCACGCCTCTTCGGGCTGCGCAATTACGAAGTCCGTCGCCTTCTTCACCGCACGCATGAACGCGTGGACTTTTCCTGGGTTTCTCTCGATGAACTCATCGTTGCCAATGTACAAGATCGAGCAGAAGCAGCAACAACCCAACTCGGCCAACTCGTCGATGCGCAGCATCTGGACGTCCGTTTTCGGGCGGCCTTGGGAAGTGAGCCACTCTTCGAGCTCGACCATCTGCACGTTCTCAAGCCCGATGCCGGCGTCGATCTCGCCTCTGATGATGGCCTTGCTGACATTCATCCCACAGCGCACGGCGGTGTAGTCCGCCGGTGACATGCCGTAGTGCGAAGTGAGCTCGTCGATCTGGATCTTGCCGAACTCGCCGACGTAGCCAATGCGCTTGCCCTTAAGGGTGTGGAAGTCCGGCGTGATGCCCGAGGACTTCAAGTAGACGACACCGGTGAAAGGTTCGTCTAGAAGGCTGCCGATCGAACTAACAGGAAAGCTACGGGCTTTGGCCTATATGGCGATATTAGCACGTGTGTCGGACATCTTGATATTCGCACTCCGTACCGCCAGCGTATGGATCATGGCCTTGAATCCAAGATCGACTTTGCCGGTGCCGATGATTTCGGTAACATCCTACGCCAACATTAGCGCTTTCTGCGGAAAAAATGCCTCCAGCCGCTGCTTACGCTGGGGTCGTTTGGTTCGAGTAGGGCAACCTTGATGCCTTCCTCTTTGAAGAAGCCCTTCGATTGAGCCAGGAAAAGAGGAGCGTGGTAGGGCGTGGCGTGCCTGGCTCATGTGTCAACCTACATTTCGTTACAAACTACTGCAGAACGCGCTTCATATTCCTACCAGTTGGTCAGAAAGGTGATCTTGTCAGTCGACATGGTGACAGATCAAGCGCGATGCTGCGGGTGTTAGCATAACATTGACCGGGACTTGGAAAGGGGGAGGGGAGTAAAAGAAGCACGTCCTTTCGCTGGTATTATCCAGATCAAGTTCACCGGTATTTCTCAGATCAACTGCCCGCCATGATCTTTTGGTCTGCAATCTGACTCTATCAAGTTGAGCAATTGCAGGCCAGCAGAAGACACAGCAAAGCAAGTCGAACACCCGGGTGCAACGATTTTTTTTCAATAGTTACCTTGATCAAGAGATAGCTCCATTGCGAGAGGCGCCATGATTCTTTTTGCATGGGCGTCGTACCAGGCAAATTTTGGTACTGGAAATCGAGTAATGTGAATATTGAATTGTGTGATGGGTGCCGTTCTATTGCAGTGGACGGAAGGAAGACTTGAAATACTCCTTCGATAGGGGGTTATTAAGGGGTTATATCGTGTGAGGGGGTGGATTTGCTGAGTGACTTTTTGCGTCATTGGGGAGGGGTGGGGGAACATACCGGCAACAACATCGGACCAATGCCCCCGCAATCGGACCGGCAAATCAATGATTAACACTGTTGTTGTACCTACTCGTTTGTAACATGCTGAGTTTATTTTAGGTATACTAGAGTGAGCAAAAGGGGGCAGTTACTCTTTGATTTTGTCCCACTTGTGCTTTCTCATATATTGAAATCAATCGAGGGCTGCAATACTCCTGTTCAAAACATCATTGAAGTACAGGTATCGCGGCAACGAACCTTACAATGCTGAGTTTTCCGTTCCTTTCATACATACATAGACGCCTTAAATCCCCGAGAGCAACTGACCATGATGCGCATCATCCCGTCATCATTAATACGTCCACCAATGTTCTTCCTCTTGAAAAGTCTAGGCAAATGGTATTATTAGGTTAGTCGACTTTAAATGCTTGAAGAGAGTATTGGAAGGCATCCTCTTCGGCGGCTGGGACACTCGATCCCCCCTCCTCGCCAAGGAGCTGGAATAATAGACTTGGACCAAGTAGGTAAAGCAGCGAGTTATAGCATCTCGGGGGTGCCTCTTCTTCATCTCAGGCCGAAGTATTTTGGTCCCAATGTTGCCGACTACGATCCGGTATCACGTCGTCGTAAGTAATACACTAGCCAGCGATTCAATGGCCACATATCACTATGAACCTCTTCCACCTGTCTCAGACGTAGGGAAGACGACCTCCTTCACGCGACTGATGTGCCTCTCGCCAGGGACTGGCGCGCAGACTCTTGAGTGCACACTGAGCATTATCGACGTTGCGAACAGCCCATCGCGATATGAGGCACTATCATATGTATGGGGTACCGAGAAGGCGCAGGAACCCGTAAGATGTCATGGCTACGAAATTCCTATCACGCAGAATCTACAGCATGCCTTGCTAGCTCTGCGTCACCCGACTCTCATTCGACCCCTCTGGGTCGATGCGATCTGTATCAACCAACAGGACAAGGATGAGCGCGCGCGTCAAGTCGTCTATATGAAGCTCGGTAAGACTTTTAAAGTCGCTGTTCTCCTCGTTTCCAGTTCTGCAATGGCTCACTTCATGAATATGATCCTATTTTCTACGCTCAACGTGGCGGTCATTGATGTTGAATGTTGTAGTGTATCAATATGCTAGTCGAGTTATCGTGTGGCTCGGGCCTGAGAATTCGGTCACTATACGGGGCTTGACTCGCGCACGAGAGCTGTGTGAGTACCGGAACATGTTGCTGGCGACAATCCATGACGATGACGGCCTCGCAGCGTCACCTGCACAAACAAACATGCAAGTCAATCGCACGATGCTTGAAACCTTGATCGCGGAAACCGGGAGCGCTGAAACTAGCGCACAGTCGATAGACGACCTGATACGGCTTTTTCAGATCACGTACTTCGAGAGGGTCTGGTGTATACAAGAAGTCGTCGCCTCGAGGGAATGCATTTGCAAAAGTGGCGATGCCGAGTTCGACTTTTACGATTTGCTATCACTCTCAGGCCTCATAGTTGAGCTTGGCGGGTCCCAGAAGCCATATAGCCCACTGAGATTCTGGCACCAGATATACCAGCAGAGGAACAGACAATGGAATTCGCACGCCTTGAGGGTCGAGGCATCGGTTGGCAGCATGCTACAGGTATTAATGAATATGCGCAACTTCCAAGCGACGGATCCCAGGGATCGCCTGTTTGCCATTTTCGGGCTCTCCGATGAGGGTCTGCGACCCGTCTTAGCCAACATGGACGCCATCGTCTCGGGAACCAATACTCGTCTGCTATCTACGATGCAAAGGGCGTTCGTCTGGCTTGGGAGGCGAGCAGAGTCTCTCGGCATTCAGAGGACTGAACGAAACCCCGCGATGACTCCGAATTATACGAAGCCTGTGATGGAAGTATATCGCGATTTCACCCGATTCATGCTTCGCAAAAGTCCACGAGTCCTCGATGTGTTATCTCACGTCCAACATACAATCGATCCATCTCCGACCAGTTCATGGCCATCATGGGTTCCACGATTTGACGAGCCTCAATCCTGTAGTTTCTTCCCGCATCGCTTGTTCCTCCCAGGGGTTCCGCTCAACGGCCATTACCCCTATTTCGCGCAACTCCACGACTGTCCGCTGAGAGGGATTCCAATGGAGCCTAACATACTCCAGCTAGATGGGTTCAGGGTGGACGAGGTGGCCTCAGTGTCCGGGCCGGCCCGGATTCATGAGGGAATGCTTCCGGTTGAACGCTTATGGAATGACCTGTTTGCTTTCCCACTATTTCCGCGCACTGCATTGCAGTACGTCGGAGGCCTTGAGAAGCTCGACACCGCCTTCCTCTTGACTCTATGCGGGGGTGGCATCGGCATGATTTTGAGTATGCCAGATCAGCTTGGAGAGTTGGGTGATCGTCTCCAGTGCCTGCAGTTGTTGGCAGAGCATACGCGAAACCAAGCACGCCACTGGCTCTCTTCTTCATGTGGGCTTCCCGCATCAGCTTACCAGGATTTGATGCCACAATCAGAAGCTGTGCGCAACGCCCGTCTCAATGTCGCGTATTTTCATGTTGGAGTATGGAACTATATACATCACCGTCGTGTATTTCGTACGCGACGAGGGTACCTCGGCCTTGGGCCTGATGCTATGAAGCCTGGAGATCAAGTGGTTGCCTTGTACGGGGGTCATATAGCATTTGTTCTGCGGCAGGTTTCCATGACAGATTGGGTCTTGATAGGAGATTGCTATCTGCATCATTGGGATTTGATGTCGGGGCAACTAGTCGAGCTGGTGCGCACGGGACGAACCAATATTCCGGTAGAGACTTTCAGATTAGTATGAAGCGGTGTAAGTTTTCTCTTCTGAGAATGGATCAAATGCCATTGATAATAGTAAAGTGAAGTGGATGGGATGAGATAAGTATCGGAAGCTGTGCTCTACACAAGTCACCAACCACATCAGACAAGAAGCCTATCATGGCCTGAGCGAAGTCGACCAAGGTCTTCATTCCAAAATACATTACACATGGAGTAGCATTCCGCGCTTACTCCCAGCCATTGAATTGCGCAAACACATTCTTTGTTCATAAACAATCGTATAGCCTGCAACTCAAAGACAGATGTTACAGCGACTACACAATAAAACAGCGCCACTGCTTTTAAGTACTGCTACTTGTCTCAAGAAGCGTCAAGATATAAAGAACGACCCTTAAAGTGCGATTTGGATGATCTTGGTTCATGACCAAGAACACCTATTGTCATCCTACAAACTCAGTCGAAATAATCATGACAACACCTACAAATCACGACAAGCAAGAGAATATTAACTCTACTGCCAGTATTCAATCTGGTGAGTCTCATCCCTCGTATCGAGTTAAATTTAGGCATGTTAATTGCAGGAAGCGCTCACAATCCGAGAAATCAGGCGGGTTTACTGCAAGCTGCTTATCAACTGTGGAATGGCGTCCTAGCGAAGCGAGGAGTAGGCTTTCCCGGAGCTCAACCGACACAGCTACCCACGAACCTCTTGAAACAGACATATGTTGTGGTACTGGCGAGGGAATTGTTAGCGAGGATGAGATAGTCGCAATACTGGACGGCATCGACCTCGTAAGAGACCTGGAACATGTTGCCCACGGGTTGTGTAATGAACAATCTGATCGCATTATTGATCAAGTCGTTTTGAGAGAGCACGTAGTCTGGGAGAAGGGCCCGCCAAAGTCTTCCAGTGACCCGGGCATATTTCACACCTCTGCTGTTACGCCCAGTCATCTCGCATTGATGCAGCAACGCAACTGTGGTGACTATATCGAGGCCGACTTTGGCACTCACTATAATGACGAAGAGTTTCGGCATGAGCGTATGCTGAGGGCGCTAACAAAGTTGTCTAAGAGAGCTAGCTCGCACTGCAATAGGTAGTGCGTTTCAATTAGTATGAAGACAAGTTTTCTTATTATCATCTTGTCGCATCTCTCTATACTCTCTCTCTCCATCTAAGAGTCGCACTCAGCGTAGAAGGTTCTTTGAGGCAAGACGGCGGTAGATAAGGTCGGTTAGGTCATTGTATAGACAAATATCTTCGAATAAATACAAATTTAGGCAAAACTGGGACTATCTGGAGATTTCTTCCTACACTGGATTACTCTTTCTTATTTCTCACATCATTAAGTATTAACTCTGAATTTGGCATACATAGTAGAACTACACTAGTAATTTAGGAGACACTTATGAAGGTCTCCTCGTCAATCTTCCATTACACCGCTCAACGCAGACAAAACTAATTTGCAGGAAAAAAACATTCATTAAATACGTATTTATTGCTATTATATACAAAAGTCTCGCACCGCGAGCTGTGTTGATACATACATGAGTATTCTGTAACCGCCTGCAACATTCCATTCTATCATCTTATATCAGAAGGATCAGCCGTAGTGTCGATTAGTAGTTCGACGCCTGCCGGCCCAACAGTAGCACCGAAACCTCGAGTCACCAAACCGTCGAGGCCCATCGTTTCCACAATTGTACGCAGAGGTGTGGCGGGATTGCCGTTGACGAATTCTGTCAACTGAGCTGAGACGCTCCCCCCCCGGTGTGCCTCCGTCTCTAGTAAGAAGCTCAATAGTTCAACAATGTCGTGTTGCAGCGCTGCGCTCTTCGTCAACTGATTCTGATATAACCTGGCTATGCCGTGAAAACATAACGTGCCTCCGGGGGTGTGACACTGGCACATGTGAGTATCGCCTTCTGAATCCTTAGATATTGCTCTATGAACCTCGTTGCGAAAATTCTCTATGACTTGTATGGCCGCTGCCGAGGGCCCAGCACCTATATAGTTGTGTTGTTGTTGTTGCTGTGATCGGTAGTATTGTTGGTATGGTTGTTGTTGAGGGTATTGATGTACGTCAGCGTGTTGGTAGTGATGTTGTTGTGGATGATGATGATGAGGATGAGGATGATGAGGATGTGGATAATGTTGTTGTCGCTGTTGCTGAGCCAGGTTGTGTCTGGGATGAGGTCGTTGCTGTTGAAATGGATTGCCATGGTAGGGATGATGGGATGTAGGTGGGTACCTGTTTACATGATTTGTGTCGTTACCTTGTGGGGGGTGCTGTTGATTCGTTTGGTTTCGTCTACCATGATAATTTGGATTATAATTCTTTCCCTTATATCTCGGGTTGGGACCATCGTGATTCATCATGGTATTGGGACTAAGCGCAATTATGCGAACAACACGATGATATGGGAACGTTGCAATGCGTAATTCAGTTCTACCGAAGAGTAAAGGTTTGAAGTGCGAATGATTTGAATCAGCAGCTGATGCGTGGCCTCTTTAGGTCGGCCTCTTATATTGTCCTTGGTTGTTTTGAGAACTATCTCATTGTCTTGACTGTTTGTCTTTCTTTGAAACCACCAATGGACAAGGCGAACAAGCGATCATAAGAGCCAGAATTGGCTTGTCATTGAAGCGTTCATTTCAAAGTGTTGTTTTTTTGGGAGTCCAAGAATTGAACGTTATCCTTTCATGCTATTACCGTTTCTTGAGAGCTCGACCTGTCACATTTATTCCCACGGGGACAATGGGGCGAATACCAGAGAGCAACTTTGTACAAACAAAGCCATCTATTCCTCAGGTCTAATTATAGACTTGCACCTGTGATCCAGCCATATTCTTGATAGAGTGCGACCGGCAAAGTCGAATGTAGGTGTAGCTAGTAATGGTCTCCGCGTAGAAGTGAAACTACTGCGACACTAGAATAAGATAGAATATCTACACAAGTGTGTCAACATAAGGCATTCAAGGGGTAGAGACGTGCTCTGTTTTTCAAAAAACCTTCAATGGATACAACGATATCATTTTAATACAGACAATCATGTCCGAATCAAATCCATCTTTGTATGACTTTCCCCTTTAGATATTGAGGTACGACCGGCGCTGCGTATAATGGATAATATTCACGACGGTAAATCCACTCCTCTCCCAGAGTGAGTGGAGGCGACGACTAGGTGTTCATTGATGGCGACATACTCGGGTGCGATACGATATAGTTGTCGCGACGCTCCCGGCTAGTTAGGAATATAAAACTAGCTCGGCGGCAGCTCTAGCAAGTCATGCCAAAGCGTTCCTCCCTCACCTCCGGTTCGGGCTACTCGTGGGCGTAGCCTCTGGCCTCTCGAATTTGTTACGAAGACCGGTTCATGATATTCGACCTGGAGATATTCCGTCAGCTCTTCCCGACGGTGAGAGTGCGGGCCTAGTGGCCTAAGAGTGAGAGAAGGAGACGAACAATGAGTTTGGGCCGCTGCGCCTTGGACATGTTTTAGCTAGCACGGAGCCTCTGCTCAGGTCTGCCTGCCATCGGTAGTATCAAGCTTCGCGCCCGCGATGATACGCAACTCCTCCACTACTACGACTAAATGAAATACGAGGAACATGGCGAGGGCACCGTTTTGAATCCTGGGCAGAACAATGATATGTCGTGCGCGATAACTGAGGATGGAGTAGAAGCACTTGATTAATCGAGAGCCGCGTGAGGTCTCTGAGTGAACTCGTGTATGGTATGGGCTGATGGGTTCAGGGAAGAAGGACGCTCTGAAGAGTGATGATTGAAGGGACAAAGACAGTTTTACTAATCTTGGAATGGAAAGCAGATGGAATTATGAATCGCACAATACAGAGGATGAGAATTCTCGCCCGGGTCCTTGGAAAGACACAGAGAGAGGCACGAAGAAGCAGAAAAGACTGTCGGAGATCTGACAGACATTATTGGCGTAAAGGAAGTATAAGAAACAAGAAACTAGTTCTTCTCTCATTCTGTATGCTCATTAATTAAGTGGACAACTCCATGCATTCTCATTTGTAGGCGTTGAGTCGATGAAATGAGAAAGGGCCAAGATCGAGGCGATATCTTTTCCCCACAATACATCATGTCAGATTCGATCACCAACAAAGCTTCCACCTATGAAGTCCTAGTTGTTGACTTCTCAGTGGCACTTACTGGTGGAGTTGGGTTGGGCCGTTGGTTGGTTCATGTAGGATGCTGGAGGAGCAGCTAATCGTCCCATTGTTGTAAGGATGATTTAGATTTCGACCCCGCAGGCAGAGCCCCGCCAAAGTACCCCTCGAACCCCGCCAGCTACAAGTACCTCCTAGTTCAGCTGAGGCTTCTCTGATTGGTGCGCATTCTTGGGTCATAGGCCTGAGTTAACCTCTTGAGATGCGATGCCGGCCGTCGTAGCAGCAAAGCCATGTTTAACTAAGTACTTAGTTTAGGTAGTTATTTGTGGGGAGCACAATAACGGCTTCGCGCTTCGCCTTGAAGAACCCTTTCGCACTCACTCGTCGGCACAAGCTTCTTGTTGATTCTTGATCACCTGCTTTACGGCGACATTTGATACATGTATGTATGGTAAGGAAAATATATATATATATATATATATTTTCAGCGCTCGTCTTTCTCTCCATCCCAGGAGCGAGCGAGGCATTTTCGTATGGTCTTTTTTTTTTTTTTTTTTCTCGGAGCTGACTAGTACGTTCGTCAGAGCTCGACATGGCGGACAAAGACCAGCAGATTTTAGAGCTGCAACAAGAGCTCGAGCGCACCAGGGCTCAGAGCAATGTCCAGTTCGATGCGTACCAGACGGTCCTGACGCGCCGTTACTGTAGCGCTGCCATGTCCACTCTGTTCGGCCAGCGGTCGAGGATAGGAATCTGGCGTAAGCTCTGGTTGGCTCTTGCCGAGAGTGAGAGAGCCCTCGGCATTGATACCATCACCCTGGACGCCTTGGAAGAGATGAGGTCTCACCTTTATGTCACCGACTCTGACTTTGAGATTGCGCGGATCGAGGAAAAGAAACGCCGACATGTACGTCGATAGGCCGAAAAACTCGAATTGGCGACGTGTACGTTTACTGATTGAACGACGTTTGTTTGCAGGATGTCATGGCCGTGAGTCGAATTGCGGGAGGCACATCGCCTTCTCCCACCTAACCGACCCACCTACCGACCCATTGCTGATGGGATCGTAGCACGTTCATGCCTTTGGCATCGTTGCGCCAGCTGCGGCGGGCATCATCCACTATGGAGCAACGAGTTGTTTTGTGACCGATAATGCCGAGTTGATCATCATGCGGGATGCCTTGGATATTCTGCTCAACCGACTGGCCAAGGTCATCTGGAACCTCTCCAGCTTTGCCATGAAATGGAAAGGTGAGTGAATGGATCGACGACGCCTCTGTGTTACACTGGTACGGTATCGCTAATGCCTTGCGAAGAGGAACCGACTCTTGCCTACACTCATCTTCAGCCGGCACAGTTGGTACGCTTTCCTGCCCTTTCAGACACCCCTCTTCCACCTGTCCAAGAGCCATGAGCTTCCTGGCTCTCAGCTCTGCAGAGCTTTCAGCTTCTGGAATATGCCTAAAGGCCCTGATATTGAATCGTTGACAGAAATATTAACACCCCTACGTTAGATTACTGTTGGAAAGCGAGGTGGATGGCGATTCCCCATGAGAAGAAACATTACCAATCACTGACACCCTGAACAGCCGCTCAATGGATACAAGATCTCATGGTATAGCATAGCAGCATCCTTGGAATCTCGCATCTCCGATCAGAATCGACTGACGACATTGCAGTTTGATCTTAAAGCTATCGAACAAGTCCGAAGTGATCTCAAGTTCCGTGGCGCACAAGGTATGGAAACAACTTCCTGCTTCGATCTGACGTCTAACATGGTGTAGGAACAACTGGAACGCAGTACGAATCGTCTCTCCATTCAAACCCCGAGGAACCTCAAGGTTTCTCTCTTCTGCAATCCCATTCGAAATGTTTGTTCTCGTTATTCTCATCAGTATTGACTCGCTTGTGATGTCAAACAGAGCTTCATTCCTAGGGTAAGTACTAAATTATCCTGTGGCCAATCCGATGCCCCTCTTCTCCCCCCGTCCCTTAAATGATCATTACATCGGACTAACAGTCATATTATAGTAAGGATATTCTCTCAGGAACCTCACAAGTCAGAACCGAGGACCGGTACAGTCTATTAACGTATAGCAGAAATGTAAGTCAAATGCACAATATGCCGTAGCGACAAAAGATGCACACGGGCGTCGAATTCTAGTAGTCGATATTTTTTAATACGTGAAACTGTAGCTTCCAAGGAGATGCCTCCAAATGCGACCAACTAAACGCACTTCTGTGTACGAAGCTTGGATTCCCTAGCTGCTACGTGAGTCCAAAATTATCGTCCGTCATGGGTCTTTCTGACTTGAACATATAGGATATCTCTACGCAAACATAGTAAGACAATCGATCCTCTTGGCTCCGAATGATTGCTCTGTTCCCAGTCATCGTCTCCTTTCCTCTTTTCTTTTCTTTCTTTTGCATAGCTAATGCCAGCCATCCATACCATCAATCGACCCAATATGCTAATCACTCAAAAGTACGCGCAAAGTGGATTTAGTCATTGCCAATGCCGTCGCAGGTCTCGGTGCCACGGCACAGAAGATATGCGGTGATATTCGTCACCTTGCCAACTGGAAAGAAATCGAAGAACCGTTCGGTATGTTTGATTTCAAGAAACGAAATTCTCCCCTCGCCAGTGGTTCTTTTTTCCCAACAAACGTACTCCCTAGCGTAATAGCTCTCATTTTGGAAGAAACGCCTACCTCGCTGGATCATCCAACGACGGAAACTGACACTGGATTTCGTAGAGCAAAATCAGATCGGATCATCGGCAATGGCTTATAAACGCAAGTACGTGATGTCATAAAATCAGCCTCTGATAACTTGTCTCGGCGACTTGTTGCACAACTCGTTTTCTCGGCTCGGTCTTTGAGCTCCGAGGGCAGTCGCATTTCACTTTGCCGACCAAAACACTAACACACGAGCAAAGCCCCATGCGTTCGGAACGAGTCTATTCATTAGCGCGTGAACTGATGTCCAAGCCGGCAAATTTTGCGAACACGCTGTCAGACCAATGGGTACGCCAATGGATTGATCTCATTCCACGTCGGTCGCAAGTACTAACGCTGGGTCATAGGCTGAGCGGACGCTCGACGACTCTGCTATTCGCAGTACGTCCCCTCATAGCCTCTCTCTCACATTATCTTGGAATGCTTCGGCAGGAATGATCCTACATTGGGAAGTTTGAAGCTATAGTAGCTGACTGTCATAGGAATGGATATTCCGGACATGTTCTTGCTTGCTGAAGCCATTCTCCTCGGCCTCGATAACATCACAGACGGATTAGTCGTATATCCGAAGCGAATCCAAAGCCGTGTGCAAGAAGAGCTTCCCTTTATGATTACAGAGAGCGTAAGATTATCGACATCTCCCATGATTGAACGCGCCATCTTCTTTTTACCCTTCACCTCCGTTGCGGACAGTTCCTAGGCCTGCCGCTCTTCCCTTCCCTATTCCCAACTCGAGAAAAGAGAGTATCCGCTCATCAATTCCATAGATCATCATGAAGCTAGTTGCCAAGGGAGCCTCGAGACAAGAGTTCGTATAGTGAACATATTATCTTATCCATGATATCCTATACTGACCGACTGAACCAGAGCGCATGAAGAGATCCGGGTTCTCTCGCACCAAGCGGGAGCCGTCGTCAAGAACGAGGTGAGACGATTCGACCCTGTTCATCCTGGTGATTCAGTAGACTGAAATTTCCTTATCTGTAGGGCAAGCCCAATGACCTAGTGTCGCGAATAAAGAGTACCGAGTTCTTCAAGCCCATCTGGGGCGAGCTCGATGGCATGCTGGATCCTAAACTGTATGGACTTGCTTCTTTTTTTACCTTCTTTTTCGTTATCCTATCGAACCGGCTATATATTGAGCCTTTATTCGAAACCACACAGCCGGTACTGAACTAACTGGTTCACTCTACAGCTATACGGGTCGAAGCGTAGACATCGTGGAGAAGTACTGTGGTGTCGGTGGCCCTGTGGAGCTGAAGTTGGTGCCCTATATCAAGTACATCACGGAGACTAGCACGGCAGAGCTCAGTGTGTAGATGAGAAACATGGGGATTCCTCCTCGTTAGATCTTATTGGCGTCACAGAATGGAAAAGGGTGATTGTAGAAATGAGCAAAAGATAAATTGATTGATTATCACATCGAGGCCCTTTTACGGTTGCAATACCTGTGCGGGTAGGGGCAGGTGTAGAGTGTGCAGTGGCTGTCTTCTAGAGTCTGGCTCCCTATATTGTGTTATCACCCGAATCGTGATAGAGATTACCTATGAGCTGCCTTGTTTGGAGCCGCCTTTGCTTGTGAACGACCGAAAAAAATGTAGGAGTAGACCGACATTTACCAAGCCAGCCCCGTAGACATACTTGGGCATGTACGTAACCATAGTTAAAAAAAAAGATTTATTTGGAAAGTATTCGTTAAACGGACATACACACTAATAAAACGTAGACCCGGGGCTAAGCATCACGGTATAAAGCTATAACACTATTAAAAGAGAGAACATTATTAAGTTAAGTGACTTAACCTGCCGTAGCTGTTTTATATGTACCGTAACAACAAAAACAAGTCATTTAAAACGCTAAAGGGGTAGTTCTGGCACCGGTAGCACATAAGTAATTCGTTCGCGATTATAAGCCTAAAGAATCCTTCGTATTTCAACGCATTAGTAGCGATGTTAACCGCCATACTAAGCCTTTATCATTAATACTCGGTATTTACTACTAAAACTGATATAACTAACAGCGCCTAGCCAACATTTTATAAACTATACGTATAGAAAAGAGATAGGGGTTTGGATGTCGACTTTTAAAACTCCTAAATGGCCGCTTTAGGTGAAAGGCTTAAAAACGAGGAGCGCTCTTAGTACGGCCTGTTGTAAGTGAATTACTGGCCGAGGCGTTTGCTTTTTAAGGCTTGCGCTTACTAGTTACCTCTTATCTGTTAAGTGACCATTTTAACTGTAATACCTTTTAAACCTACTTTTAAACCTATAACACCCCTGCTAACAAAAGTAACATTATATTAAGAGAGGTAATCTTAATCTTTAATATTTAAATACTCCTTAATTTTATTATTAAAATTAAAGCTTTAATTAAAATAAATATATTATTTAAAAGCGTATATTTAATATAATTTATAAATAAATTTAGTTTTTAAAATTTTATTAAATTATAATAACATTAAAGGCTATAATATTAAAAGTAAATAGTAGCACTTTTTAGCTTAATGTGCCCCTTATAAACTATTACGTATTACTTATTAAATTTACTCCTTTAAACTTATTAAACCGTAATTTTATTGTTTATATGCTTTTAAAGACTTTAATAAAGCTGTTTAAAAAGTTCTTATTATTTAAACTTATTATTAAATAAGTTAAATATTATAAAAAACAGATTAAATTAAACTAATAAACGCGTTTAATAAATATAATAAAGCTATATTACTTTTTTACTTTATTAATATATATAAGCTTATATAAAAAAAATCAGATTAAAGATTATTAGTTTAAAAAGTAAAAGCTTAATTTAAATTATACGTTATTATTATATATTAATAAAAATTAGTTTTAATCTTTATTTTATTATTTTACTTTTTAAAACTTAAATAATAAAAACTTAACACTTTTATAGCTTTTTTTAAAAGTTTAAAAAGTCTTAAAAATAGTTAAAAAAGCTTTTAAACAGTTAATTTAAATACTTTTACGTATTATAATTAATAAAAGCATAATTAGCTTTATTAATAAATTTAAAGTAACTATATATATAAAAAGTAAGTTAAACCTTTTAAGCTTTAAAGTATAAGTTATTATAATAACAGGTTATATTTTAAATTAAATATAACACTTTAATTATATAAAGCTTATTAAAATATTTTACTTTTTAAAACTACTGTTAAAATAAAGGTAAAAACGGCTTAAATTACTTAAAAATGCTTTAATTATTAAACAAAGTTTTAAACAGTTAAATAATACTTAATAAATAATAGTTACTTTATTATAAAAGCTTTTATAACAAGCTTATTACTTGTTTTATAATAATTTTTTTATTTTAATTATTTTATTGTTATATTTATAAATATATATAAACATTAAAATAATTATAACAGTTTAAAAGCGGTTTAAAATATATAAGCCTTTTATAAACTTTTATAAAAAAAACGCTTTAAAAAACAATTTATAATAAAACAGCATATAAAGCAAAGCTATAAAAAATAATAAAATATAATAATTTTTTTATAAAAGCAATATAAGCATGCTTTTTATATTAACTATTTTTTTTAAGCGTAAAAGATATATTTATTAAATTATTAATTAACTTTATATTAAAACAGTTATTATTAAATTTAATAACCTTTAAAAAAAAAGTAGCTTTATTAATAATTTAATATTAATATAATGATTATAAATATAATATAAATATTATTAATTAATTATAAAGTTATAATAATTAAAGCTATAAGGTTTATAAAGGTTATAAGCAGTATTTTTTTTTTTAGTTTATTTTTAATATAATCTTTATAAATATTTTTATTTTTTAAAAAAACTACTTATTAAAGCAGTTAAATTAAAAGTAATATAAGTGTTAAACTGCTTAAAAAAAAGCTTTTTTAAAAGCTATATTTAAAAAATACGGCTTATAAGTAAAAGTAAGTAATAAGGACCCTTAAAGGGTTTAATGCTTAAATATAAATAAAAACAATAACACCCTTTTTAAGGGTAGCACTTAGCGCTACTTATTATATAAGCTTTATATATATAAATATTATCTGTTTTATAGATAATTTTATATGTTCGTTTTTTTTAATAAATTATTATGCTTTTTATTTTAACACTTAAACTTTGTTTATTAAAATAATATTTTATTATGCTTGTTTTATTATAAACATTATATTAAATTAAATTAAACTATTGTTTTTTTAATTTTTTAAAGTTAAAAAATATTTTTATTATATTAATAGTTTATATATATGTTATATTAAACATATTAATGTTATATATATTAAATATTAAACTAATTAAAGTAAATATTATTATTTTAAGGCTAATTTATTTTATATATATATTTATTTATATTATTAAATTATTAATTTTATATTAATTAACATTATAAAGTAAATTATTATATAAATTTTAATGCTTTATAAGTTAATAAAAGCAGATTTTATTTAAGTTAATAATAATTAAAGTTATAAAATAATTTATTATGCTTATTTTAATATTTTATAAAGTTAATAATAATTAAGCTTACTTTATTTTATTTTATTTTATTTTATTTATATATTTTTTATAAAATTTTAAAATAAGCTTAATATAAAAATAATATATTATGTTAATTTTAATATTTTATATATAATAAATTAAAATAAGCTTAATAAATTATTTTTATATTTTAAATAAGCTTAGTTTTTAAAGCTTATTAAAATTATTATAAAAAGTT
>VFLP01000114.1:0-46770 GCA_007182795.1 Xylaria flabelliformis
AAAATATTAAAATAAAAGTATATATTATTTATATATTATTTTTTTTATTATTAAATTTTTTATATTAATTTAACTTTTATTTATTAAATTAAAATAAACTAAAAATATTTTTTTTTTTTAATTAAAAAAAATTAAAACAATATAAATAATTTGCTTATATAAATTATTATTAAAAATTAAAATTTTATATAATAAGCTAATAAATATAAAAATTTTTATAATTAATATTATATTTATTTAGCTATATACTTTTTAGTTTTTTAAGTTTTACTATTTAATTTTTTAATTAATTTTTTATTAATTTTTTTTATAATTGCTTAACTATTTATTATTTTATATAATTATATAAGTTTTTATTAATTTAATTTAATTTTATTAGTTTAAAATGCGTAATATTTAAATTTTTTTTTAAATTAAAGTTTATAAGTAATATAGTTACTTAAAACCGCTTTAATATTTTATTTAAGACTTTTGCTAAATCGCTCCTATTTAATAATTAGTACTTTATCTTTTCTTAGCTAAAAACTCTGTATTAAAGTCTTTAGCAATGGTTTATTTTAACTTTAATTCCTTATTTTGTTCTTTACTTTAATGATAATGTATAAAGTGCTGCTAGCTAAGCTTATAACAAAGCAATAGTATTATTCATAAAATAAAAGAAGGGACTTTTACATTTTATAAAATGCTTTATAAAAGAACTTAAGTAAATGTCTTAATATTAAACAAGTAAAAAATAAGAGTTATAAGACTTAATAAGCTTTTTTATATTGCTTACGTTAAATATTGCTATATAAGGATAATAAATTACCTTTTTAGCATTAATTATTTACAGCGCTATATTATAAGGCAAGTATGTCTTTAACACTTTTTATAAGAAACCTGTAAAATTTTAGCAGCTTAGTACGGCTTAACAATCTTTTATATTATAGCTATAAAGCACCATTATGTTCATTTTAATTAAGTGATACTTAGATGACACATAATGCCGTAAACACGTTAAACTTAAAGTGAAAATGCAGCAAGGTAGCTTTTAGGCCATAATAAGATTTATTTAACTGTGGAAAGAATGCACCTAACAGGCATTAAGTTTTATGCAGATAGTCTTTAATGATCACATTTATTATCATCCCTGCAGGAATTAGCCCCTAAATTGTTATTTCGTTTATAGCCATAAAGACGAACTTTTAGATATCATAAAAACTAAGGATTTATCCCAATTTTTGGTCTAGAAAATTTAAGTTATGGTCCAGGGGATAGTAGGTCGAGGATTTGTTTGTTAAAAAATAGAAAAGAAAAACCAACCCCACCAACAATCGAACTCGCGCCTTCAAGCCAAAAAAAGAATCTCAAGGCTTAAGATATACTCAACATCCTTGGACCGGAAAACTCTTGATGCCTATGGCCCTGCCTCTGACACAAGGGTTTATCCTGCCGACTACTTTACCACTCGACCATATGGGTCGTAGTTGGGAACGTCTGTTAAGGTGGTGCGTACATATCGAGATTTAATAGCCTTCTCTCATTGTCTCTAGAAGGAAGCCGCTTGCCCTTTATTATGCGCCTTCCTTTACCTCGACTTCGCCCGTGATCTTCTCTTTATACCTTAGTACACTTTTGTGCATTGATACAGACTGAAATGTATAGACCCGTAGGTAATAACACTTTAACTTTGGCAGTTTATTTTCTGAATCTTCTACTTCGCATCAAGAACACTCTTTATTCAATAATATCAGCTTCACTACAATTGCTTCTGGGTCTTCAATCTTTCGTTTGGAGCACTAAACAACTTAGCTGAAATGACTTATAAATAAATCAATAGTAGGTTCTTAGAAAACGTTCTAGATTCCTTCTCAGAATCTCATTTCAAAGGTCAGTAATAGCGATAGGTAAAATCACTATTATTGCAGGAACGGGTCTAAATCCTCCTCATAGGCTTAATCCGACTCACATGAGTGTATGCTTACTGTCATCGGTGGTGTTGAGGTATTGCACTAGAATATAGGAGAATTTTGACACTCAGGAATATGTATTTCTGACTTTATGTAATAGGTTCCTTGTAGAACACTCTATAGTGACGACCTTCTATTCTAGAATCTTGTCTATAGCGTCACAGCAAGCTAGATTCCCATGCGCGCCGCTTGTGGAGTATACGCGTATAATAGTCAAAACAAACGACTGTTGTAGTGACACGAGATATCTCAGCAAGTTCGATTGCCGATTAAATAGCCACCGTAGAAAAGGGAAAATGTTCTTTGAATATGCGCACCTGGTATAAACTATTCACAGAACAGCTACTTCGGGACCAATGCAATCAAATAATCGGACAATTCTTCGGTATACTTCCACATGCGCTCGATTTTGAAGCCGGCGTTTTCGAAGAGTTTCACCCATTCACCGTGGGACCGCTCCTGCGCCGCCTGACACGCGCCCATGATGAAGTCTTGCTGCGTGGCTCTCCACGGTGCGTCTTTCTCCGGGAGGATCATCTCGTCTATCAGAATGCGGGACTCGGCTGTCATGGCTGGCTTGATGTTTTGCAGGATCTCGATGCACTTTGCATCTGGCCAGTCGTGAAGGACGTTGCGGAAGTAGTAAGCACGTGCTCCTATCATTGATGTTCAGCCTATCTGCACTTGAATACATTTCCTACCCCCCATTCAAGGCATTCGCTCATGGTACCATGAGTGAAGAAACCTTTAAATGTAGGTGAAAAAGAAGAAAACGTACCTCGAAGTGGCTGTGGCGTGAAGAAATCATGCTCCATTGCCTCAATTTGTTCGAATCCAGGGAGTGGGCTTGCTTTCACCTTCTCGATGGTCTCGGGGAGATCCTGCAGGACGACGCGTCCCACGAGTTCAGGGTATCTCTGCCTCACCGCGATGCACTGATGGCCCATCGAACCCCCGACATCGACGAACACGGGAGTTGAGGCCTCTGCTCCCTTAGCAAATTCCGCATCGAAGTCAACAGCGCTGAGGAACGTAGGCAGTCCATCTCGCTGCCCCGCCATCCATCCCATGAAGCTTTTCAGTACCTCTGGGCGTTCGTTGAGCCAGTTGAAGGCGGGTTCCGTGGTGTTATGACCCTGATGAAACGGGAGAACCGCAGGATCGGTGATGTTTGCATATTTGTTTTCTCGGAAAAACTGGGGCATGGCGTTGATTGCTGGCGCTATCGCTGCAAAGCTGTCTTTCAAGTCAGGTCCATTCTTAATTCAAGTGATCCCTTCTAACATGAGAGAAGCGATTCGATAACTTCATGGCTACGCACATGAAAGGTAGGGCAGAGCGGCCTCCAAGAGTCACCAGAGCTCGTGTGATGTTATTCCCTCCATATTCGGTGTCATTGGATTGCGAGATGATGCCGAAACTCTGATAATACCGCAGTAGACGTCCTAGGAAAATATGAAGTCAGTACTACTGGATAAAACTCTCATATCTGACACTCCATGAAAAGTTTCGAAACCGTACTTAACAAGGCAGGATCTATGCTCGTCTTCTTTGCGAGCTCGTCATTGGTAGCCGTCCCACCATTCAGGTCCGACAAGATATCGAAGAGACCCGTTTCAACGCCTATTAACGCGAGGGGCAGTTGAAATGACTGAAGGGGTACATGAAGTCAGTACAACAGACTTGCCCTTTATTGATAAGATATGCCAAGCATAGTGATAAGAAGAAATGTTTGTTTGCTAATTTACCGAATGAGCAATCCTGTGGACGGTATCGCCCGGTGCCTCGGTGGCAAGAGAAAGCTTACGAGCGGCCTCACTCAGCCGACGACGAGTTGAATAGTCGAGTGTATCGGGGTCGAAGTCCTCGAGGAGGCTTTCCAGCCCTTCTGCCAAGCGGACCGCATCATCTTTCTTGAACGCCATCTTTCAGCTAGGAGCACAGGAAACACAAAGCCAGTGCTAAAAAGAGTAGATCAGACAGCGGCACCTTTAATATTTACGACATACGGTCAGTACACGTTGGCATATCGGCACCAATGACGCGGCCCTTCTTACATAGAGATAGGCTAGTAACACCACATGATGTTGTTTCGATGAATGATCCCACGTCGGTTTCATACCGCTAGTCGTTATTTGGTATTTAAGTTATCATCTCTGCGGCCAGCCACCCCTGCATATCGCCTAGCTTTTTAGTGGGATGAGGCACAGTAACTCCGTCGAGAAACTCTTTACCTCTTTACAGTAATCAGTCGGTATCGAGGGCTCTTGGCGTGGGCCAAGGCTTGCATGAGCTGATAGGGATGGGTGTTTGCAAGCGCTTCGGCTAATGCCGTCTGACTATCGCTACCATACGCTTAAATTATCTATTTCTCAGTTTATTTCGAAATACCATTTTAGCAACAGTATAACAGAAGTTACGTATTATTGTATTTTGATGATTGGTTCTTTGTCCTACTCTTCTCAATTTTACTTGGTTGTGTTGTTTATGGTTGAAGAGTGAGGGGCTACGGTGCCTCGGTGGAGTCTTGTCGCTATACATCACAACACTAGTGTGGTCAATCTTTAAAACGGTTTCTTACGCTAGGATAGGACTTGTATAAGAATAGATTCTTGCCGACTGGGGTATTACAAGGGTATCTTGGGGGCAAATTGCTATGGTCTATCGTGTTACAAATGGGTATAGAAGCCCATACAAACTAACATAATGCCTCATAACTCCAACGCTAAAATGAGTAACAAAGAATATAAAACTATTAAAGAGTCGGTCGAAATCATGGTGTTCTAAGGCACCGTTACTGGTTATCAATCTCAATCCACCGTTGACTCAGATCAAGGAGCCAAGGTTATCGTAGCAGTGAGTATATCCGTCGTCGTTGTTGTCGTCGTTACAATCTCTTTTTCAGTAACGGTCACTGTAACGGGCCCAGGAGTACTAGTGGGGGAAACGTCAATCGACGGCATACTGGTCATCACTACCCGCTGGGCTCCGTTCTTGTCGTTGTCGTCGCTGTCATTGTTGGGAGAAGGTGTCACTGGGATAATATCTACGCCAGTGGGTGTACCGTCGGTGCTTGAAATAGTAGGGGTTGCGTCTGGTTGGGATGATGTCGACAAGATAGTCGAAGAGATAGAGGGGGTCAAGATGATTGTTGATGTGACGAGGCTTGTGACGGTTTCTGAATTGGCCGGGCGCGTCATAGTGATAAGTGTGGTAGCCGTAGGGATACTTGTAATGTTAGGAGTTGTAGTTGATGATGGCAAAGCTGAACTCGAAGGCGTTGGCGATTCTTCAAAAGAAGTGGTCGTTACAGGTAGTGACATTGGGGTAGAGGAGCTGGGCGCAACTAGAGTCTCGCTTCTGGTCACCGTCGGTGTCACTGTGACTGTAGTCTGAACAGCTGAGCTAGAGGTCGAGGTAGCAATAGCTGAGCTCGACATCGTAGCGGACACTTCTTGAGAAGGGCCATCAGCACGGCATCCAACCTGGACACCAGCAGTCGTGTTCATTGGTACGGCGGAACATGTAAAGCCAGAGTCGCAAGGGATTATATCGAAGGTACCGGCACTAGAACACTGTCCAATGTTACCCTTGATACAAGCGACCTGGCCGGCTACACAAGCAGACTGCTCGCTCAAGGTTGAGAAGAGATCATTGTAGGCCTTAGCTTGCGCAACATTAGAGGCGTAGACCTCGGGCGATACGGTGGTGCTTGATGGAGGGGCAGAAGAGATGAGAGTAGGTATCGCGTAGTTCGGCATCCCGGTAGGTGAGGCAAACTCCATTGTCGAGGTGAGTGGGGCGCTTATCAGAGTGCTACTTTGACCTGACTCAGTTGTTGATGTTCCCGTTGGTGAGGGCGTGCTTGAAATAGTTCGCGTTGAGGACCCGGCGCCCGAATTAGTAAGCTGGCTTGCCGTTGCGCTGACGCTGGACTCTGTTCCCGACCCGACTGGGCTGGAAGAAGGTAGAAATGGCGAAGGAGTCAGTGGGCTACTACTCGCTGTAATTAGAACAGAGGAGGTAGTAGAAGGCGTCTCGGATCCTGTCAGTGAACCCATTGAAGAACCGGATGTCGTTGCGGCCACTTGTGAACTCTCTGTTCCCGACCCTGATGTTGTGCCCGGCTGGACAGTTATAGTCGAGGACGGGAAGATGCTGACGACAGGAATGGTTGATAATCCTCCTGAGCCCGTGCTGCTGCTCTCTATTAGAGTGAACGACCGAGAGACAAACGTAGATGAGGTGGGCACTGCAATAGAGCTAGAACCCGAGTCTGTTGGTTGCGAAGATGAAGTGGTAACAGATACTGTTATCGAGGTGGGAGAGACAGTTAGAGATTGAGTTGAGAAAGTTGGTACTGATGAGTCTAATGTCGTGGAAGTGGGTGACTGTGCCGGCAACGAGGAGACGGTCGTTGTTGAGTTGGTGAACCTCTTGAGCACCCACGACTGTCTAATCCCATGTTTACTATCTTGTCTTATCCTGTTTACTGTTAGCCAACGACTTCAACTTTAAGATGGACTGACTCTTTGGATTTGATACGTACCTATCACCCCGCCTCAGCGGTCCGGCCGCCGAGACTCCCGACAGCAAAAGGAAATCTAAGAAGAGAAATGATATTCGCATCTTGAAAAATAAAGATTGATGTTGTCTCACAAATGAGAGAAAGAGAGAGAATGTGAAAAATGAATTGACGAAGGAAAACGAAGTAAAGCTGATGACAGGAGTGCAGAAGTTATGGCTCGCGAGGAGTGGCGTATCAGCAATTCATATTACTTGGACGAGGTAATAAAGAGGCGACGAGACGCGAAAAGAAGACGCGATCAGTGAATTAAAGGGAGACAATAGCACCAATTATTCAAGGCCCGGTAGACAATGAGCATGCGAATCACGAACCCTACAGTTGGACAAAGGATAAGGGCACGTGGATGAAAGGGCAAGTAGACAAGAATAGATAGACGTAGAAAGGATCAACCACCAGGGCCAGAACGAGGGAGAACCAACTGCAAGAGAGTGAAGATCGCGGCAGATCGACGAGGCGGGAGAGAGCTGGCATCTTGTATGCAGACAAGCAGTTCCTGGTTTAATCACTCAGCTCCCCCCAAGGGAAGCTCGTCGTCCCTTGGGTCCCTTGCTGCGTCGGAAGTTAAGATTGCGGCCGGTTGAGAGGACATGGTGACTCGACGAGACCCTTCAGGTAGCCAGCAGAGCTAGGAAATGGACCAATACGAGAGCATCGATCCTGGTTATGCCGGCTACTTGCCTACTTGGCTGCAACACGACGACATGAAAAGTCAAGAAACTAGTTAAGCGCTGGCCGATGTCTCTCGAGATGGCCCAACCTACCTAAGTAGTTGTTTCGGCTGGCTGCAGTGAACAGACGCGCGGTAACTTGTCATTGGACCGACGAATTTCCCTGCTCAACCACTGTAGCCTCTCAGAACCAATCGCTGTAGTGGGTCACGGGTTCTGCGACCGTCCAACAATGGCACATCCCTACCTGTAATTCCGCCCCACAGCGAACTGCTTCATTCAGTAACCGTACCGTACCTTATTCCCTAAAGCGTCCCATTCGAGTTTCGATTAGGATTACGAAAGTTAGGGACCAGGTATGTAGCTTTATCTTGTGCCCAAATGTATGTCCGTCATTAAGTAAGACGATGTTAGAACAGAGTTGGAATTGACAAGACACTTATATACACCCATTATCAACGCTAACAAGCGGGCGTTAGGCGCCTGACGTTTTGCCCTAATGGTATGTTTTGCCTAGACTAAAACTAGTCGGGTGCTTGCAAGGATATGTTGCTCGGTAATCTGTGCTTCGTTTGTTATTAATATCACTGCCTCGTTTATTTAATTTCTGAAATATCGCAAACACCTAGTTAGGAACTCATTAATTAAGTCAGATCCCCATTTCATCAAAAGAAACTAGCAAGCCGCAACGATTGCAAAAATGGAGGACTTCTCGCGTTTCCTCCCCCTTTCATACCTATCAGAAGAAAACCGGCATCCATGCGTTGTGTGGACTCGTCCTACAACACCGTTCTTCCCTTAGGACTTATAATCGCTCTGCGAGGCGACATCCGCCCACGTCTCGACTTCGTCGAGGGTCGCCTTGACGCTGTTCTTGATTGTGTCGACTGCATCGCTACCTAGCGGCAAAAAACCCGGCCAGTCTCGCCCGGCTGCGACGCCCGATGACGTGACGACGTCGTATATAATCTCCATGCCCTTGGTGGGATTGCCCAGCTGCGTGCCATTGAAGCCGGTGAACGCGTTGTCCGCTTTCCTGTTGGCCTCGGCGTAGTCGGAGATCCGGATCTCAGAGGCAGTCTTTGCAAAGTTGGAGTCGGGCTTGAGCAGGTCCGTGCGAAAGAATCCCGGCTCAACGAGGCAGTGCTTGATGTTGAACGGCTTCACCTCGTCGGCTAAGCCTGTGACCAGCAAGCGGAGTGCGGCTTTGGAAGCGTTGTACAGGTTGCCGCAATCCATAGTAAACCACGCCGCCATGGAACCAATAGTAATGAGGGTCCCTGAGCCTTTGGAGCGCAGATGTGGAAGGATGGCGCGGTAAACATTGATAGGGCCGAAGACATTCGCTTGGAACTGATTCTGCATCTCTTCAGGGGTGGTCTCCTCTATAGTGCCAGTTTGCACGTAGGCAGCGTTGTTGACGACCACGTCAACGGTACCATATATGTTGATGATATCTTTCATGGCAGCCTGGATCTGTGATAGAGGCTCATTCTGGTCCAGGCGGACGGCGGTGATGCCAGGGAGGCCTTCCAATTTGTGAGGCGAGCGTGAGGCAGCGATAACGCGTTCACCTCGGCTTGCCGCGATTTTGGCCAACTCAAGGCCCAAACCGCTGGAAGCTCCTGTGATAAGCCAGACTCGTGAAGACATCTTTTGTATTGAGATGGATATGGGCAAAGGCTTGATTTGGCGATGATCGATGTTTTCTATCATTTTTCTCAGTGAGGTTTCGTCGAGACAGGGCTCATTAAGTAGTCGAAGGATCCCGCTCGCATGATAAGCATCTCCATCTTTAGGTAGGACTGACGCAGTTGCCTCTGTGTATGATAGACTGGCCTATGAAATGGGCAACCCAGGGACTTCCCTATCGCCGACATACAGGAACCATGTAGGATGTATGCATGCTAGTTTATCTCCCCTATCGCCGACGATAGGCTGCCCACCGAGGCTGCAGACTTCGGAAAGTGCCGTCTGGTTGGTCAACGGGACGTTAAGTACCCACATAGGATACTACGGTTAGATTCATGGCAAGCTGGTAATAACAAGATGGACACAGTCCGCAAAATGGTATATCGAAAATTTTCTCAGGAGCAATGAGATGAACGGATATGGAGTTAACCCCGTGTAAACGCCGCTCACTTCAATGATTCGAAGACAGACATCGATCTGACTCGCGTATAAACTTTGGGTTAGGAACATGACGTAGGTATAAAGGTTTTGTCTCGATGATTAAGTTATAGTCGAATCTCGACAGCCATAGTCAGGAGATCGTCAGTCCCTTCGTTGAACTCACAAAGGTCACAGCTTGAAACCGCTCGCATCGTTAATATCACTAAGTTCGAAATAGAGGATATCCGAAAATTATCGCTAAAACAAGTTAACACTTGGACTCGCTTCTCTGGTGCTTTATTTCTATGCCTTCTTAATCCAACAGCTGCACACTCGGTTGGATAGGTGCTGCTTCGAGCCCTACCCAGTAAAATGAAGTAGGACGCCGAGGATGCCCTCGAGCGGGTCAAGGCCTCGAATATGCTGGTGTGAGTAAAACTGGTAAGGAGATTTAACTCTGTGCCACAGGTTGGAATTTTAGTGATTTTTGCATCTCTAGTTCTTCGAGCGACAATGCGGTAAGAATTGCTGGTAAATTGTTTTCTCCATCATCCTTCGGTCTCTATCAGTCGAAGGGCTGTTGGGATCTCGAAAGCCGCGTTCCAAGCAGAACTAATCTCGATCGTCGCACTCTCGTCCTAAACGACTATGGTCTTGTGATAGCAACGGTGTCAAGTTTATGGTGAAGCAGGGTGCTTAACAAAGACAATCAGCAGGAGAGAATCTCGTCAATTGTTTCGACAGTATATCTATCCAGAGATAGCGCGACTGATTATTTGCTAGTTTTATTTCATGGCTTAAAATTTCATTCGACTTTAGCACCGTAAGGCAGGCCAAGATTTTCCAGAAGTCGAACTGGTAGCGCGACAGGTAAATGATGTTGTTGCGGCTTAGAGCATCAGTTCTTTGGCTTTTGTTAGGGCGGGGGACAAAGCAGTATCAATTCAATCCTACCGAAAACAGCAAGCATTGTTATGTGATAGGCAGGATATACCCAAGGTAGTTTAAGTCTTTTAGATGTAGGAGTTTGGTCATTTGCTATTCTAGATTATCACGTTTCAACCAGCCCTGACGGAGCGATGGCAGATCCTTCTATGGGCGACCAGCCCATGCCGTTCCCCGGGCCAGACCCGTTCGGAGATGCAGCTCAGGCTCTACTCCGTCCAGATCTTGGAGCAATAGCAGGTCAAATGGGGAATGTTGAAGATGAATACGGACCCGAGCCCTCATTTGAAGAGCCGGACATAGTGGATGAAGCCAGACTATTAGCCGAGAGAACAGAGCGCGAGATAAGAAATGCCTTTTCAACTTCGAAACTCTGGGAATTTGAAAGAACTTTAGGAAACGGCTCTCAGGGAATAACTGTGTTAATAAAGAACAAATCTCTGCTCGATCGTCGCCCGAAGAGAGTGGTACTTAAACGGTCAATACGAGACGATGACGGTGGGGGAGACTTGATAAACGAGATGGATATGCTTCGTGTGAGGCAATCCTACTTGTGGCTGCCTTCGTTGTGTTAATAAAAGTTCTCGTTTAGTTATTACGCGGTCATTCCCATATTGGACAACTTATAGATGCTATTGAAGACGTTTCGTACACCCGACCGAGAGCTGGAAAAATTGCGGCTTTTGCAAGGCGCAATTTCGGGATGATTGAAAACCCCCCACAAAACATATTCAAAATCTTGCACTTGAGGCGCGGCCCAGCGCTCATATTAGAAGTGAGTAATCCCGGGGGCTAATTTCTCTTGTTTTGGCGGCTTTATGAGTACGAGTTTTTTTTAGGGCAAGAAGAAACTCTCATGGATCTGGCTATAACTGACTCCGAGTTTGGCAGTACTTAGAAAATGGTTCGCTTCAATCTTTCCAATACAAAATCTCGCAGAGGCGTATTAAGCTACCAAACCGTATCCTTTGGAGCTGGCTCTACTGCCGTAAGATAGTTTTCTTTCTCCATTTAGTTATGGTTAATTCTCAATATCCTTGCTAAATACGGCTAGTGACGAGGGCTTGTATTGGAATGACTTACGAGAAGGAAGGCTTTGAAGATGGACCTTTGGAGTTAGAAACGCTTCAAGAAGGACCAGGATTATTTCCGGTTCATCATCGTGATATTGCTGCCAGAAACGTGATGGTTGCCGACCGGGAACTCCAAGTCCCAGAGCGTACGTCCATGCTCTTCTTTATTCGCCTCCTCACGGGTTTACAACGGCATATGAGTTCTAAACCAGGATTTTTAGCTGAAAGATGCTTCTGTTAAATGTAATCGGGATAGTATTTGCTAACTTTAAGATCTTTTAAAGACAAACTAGTGCCAAAGCTAGTATTGATCGACTTCGGATTAGCTGGTTGGGCTGATAACGATTATTACGCCCAGCAGGGAAATATGTACGAGATTGCAATGGTGAGCGAATAACTTGATTTACTTGTCGGGATGCTTTACTGACAAAAGGGGTTATAGGTAATGGTGCACTTGACAATTGCAGATTTGGCATTGCATGGACAGGTCAGAAACGCTGTTCATAACGGGATTAGGACACGTGCAGGCTTGATCTTACCCGACAACGGCGTTGATCCATTACCTCTCCTAGACCCAGATCTAAGAGATCTCCTGGCAAGAATGTTGAATACCGCCAGCGGTCAGCGGCCCGAGTTGGAACAAGTATTTGAAGAAGTACGGGTAGGTATGTTGAAGGACGCGGCTGCTTATCCTGGAAATCCATGTGAGACGGACGATTACATCCGGGATTTATTGCAAGGTCTATTGAATGATGCCTAGCGATTATCAATAGAAGGTATCTCTATACGGCTGGTCATTAAGGTGCTAACAGTTGTAGAGAATACAACTTGTCTGTTATCCGCGGTACGGAAAAGAGCCATTGAAGAGAGGGGCTTTCCAGGCCTATCGTTGAAAGTGGTGTGGTGACTTGAGTGTCTACATAGTTATCGCCATATCGTCAAAGACCTGCCCATGGCGAACCGACTTAATTAAAATAGTCGTAAATGCCATGTGACGAACAGAATATTACTTAAAACACATTCATTCTCCATTACATAGAGACTACGTGCATGCTATGAGGATGCTAGCAAGAACCCAACATCACGTTCACCCCTATTGGGAGCCCTTTACTCCACAACCTTACGGGTTGCAAGATTATACCGATCACCCGCCCTAAGGAAGTAGAAAATCTGGTTCTTCGGCGGCAGATTCTTCTCATCACTACCCTCACGACTCCAGAACCCTCCATCGTAAAACGCGCAGTAGCTGGCACCAATGACATGCGCATCATCGCCCTCGACAACGAGCGCCGTGTTCTCGTCACATCCAAAGCCGAGAAGCTCGGGCCTGACCTTGAGAATATCGAACATGTCGAAGATGCGGTTGCGCACGAGTACATGCTGATCGATGGCCACGTTGCGGAGGTATCCAAAGCCCACGGTGTGATCGCCCACGAGGACCTGGTTCGTCGCCGTGTCGCCCCGGGCCAGGAAACTCCCCTGGATGCTCGCGCCGGCCGAGCTCCCACCAATCACCCCGCCCCGATCGAGCACCGCCTTGAAGGCGGCCTCGGTCTTGGTCCCCGCGTACGCGTCGACGAGACGCCATTGTCGTCCCCCGCCGAACCAGACGGCTGACGCCTCAAGCAGCGGTGCTACGAAGGCGTCGGTGTCTGCTACCTTGGGGTCGTACGTGTGTAGAACGGTGACGTTCGAGGCGCCTAGACGTCGGAATGATGATGCGCCTGCTGCATTCTGGTCGTATGTCGGTGCCCCGTCTGCTGTCGGGATCACGACGATTGGCCCTCCCGCCGCCCGGGTGATCACTTCTTGGTAGATGGAGTCGCTGAGAGTGCCCCCACCAACGACGACCAAGGATCCCTTGACGGGCCCGACGATGGGATCAGCAGCGCTTGCCATCGTGGACTGAGAGATGAAGAGGAGGAGGGCGGGAACTTTTAGAAGACGCATGGTGGGCTACTTGAAGTCCGCGGGGCGCTGTGAGAATGTATGGATATTGCGCACTAGCGATAGCGTGATTAGAAATCGAGTGTTCTGATCCTGTCACGTCTTAGATCACGACAGGAGATAGATAGGCAATTGAGGCGATACAAAGAGTCCGTGAGGAAGCTCAACTCGTTTCTCTAGGTCCCACGCATACGACGCCCTTTTTATACACCCTTCCATAACTTCTACAAGCAGACAACATAATTGCAAATATATCGAGTTGGAACCCCATCCAATCCGGAAATCTCTTAAATTGTGCCAAATAGCATCATCGGCGCGGTCCGTGGTCTAGGAACATGATAGGATAGCAGTGGCACCCTGATTTCCCGGCAAGGCAGGTGGTGTTGGCGGGGAGGAGGAATTGCTTGCCGTGCTCTCGGCGTGCGATTTTTGTCGGGCTGAGATAGGCGGCTCGGATGTGCACTGCTCCCCAAAATTCTCCAAATGCTCTGCTTCTGTGCGGATATTGCGTGATGCAGTCGCTTGGTTCTTGGCGATAGCAAAGTAGGTAGGTAAAATGCGTTGGCGTGACTTGACCCGTAAATATCATTTTTGGCAAGGTCAATTCTGGTACGCCGAGTCCTGGTTAATACAGAGCTGTCTGCCTACCTAGTAGTAAATCAACGACATGGTTCGTGATGGCTGATAGCTATTGACTCGTAATTTGGCTTCTAATTGAATGACTGCTTCCCACCAAGGTGGAAACTAAAAGCCTCGGATTTATGCAATGCTTTTGAGTAACACTGAGTGGTTAGCATAGGATTGACTTAAGAAAAGATGTCATGTCATTGTCTCGATTAGCTAGCAGATACTAACGGCGAAAAGCTTAGAGATGAGGTGTCTTGGGAAATTGAGCAGATGATTGTTATCGCAAACCTAGTAGTTCTTTCGAGAGTGCGTACCTACGTAGGGAATGCTAGATAGTATATTCCTATCCCGTCGTCAAAAAGTGCGATTGAAAGCACGGCCAGAGGATGGAGGCAAAAGCTATCTTGATGGAATTGCAAAGCAACTTGCAAGATGGTGACGTATATACAAAGGGCTGGGTTTGCTCGATGTCTGAGCAATGGTTTCGATGGTATGAACAGGCTTGTTTATTAGAGGTCGATAGCTCACTTCTTCTTTCCCATGAAAGAACCTTCGAAGCCAGCTCGACCCTTCGTTTTCTTAGCACCCTTCTTCTTGCCAGCTTTACCAAGTAGTTTCTCGTCTCGTCGTTTCCTAATATTCTCTTCCCTTTTCTTTTGTCGATCCTTGATGCTCTTTGCAACGCCCTCCTTTCGGGCTGCCCACTCTTTAGTGCTCTTCTTCTTGGCGCTTTCCTTACGCTTAACAGCCTTTTTGAGCATCTTTCCATCGTCCTTAATCTTTTCTCCCTCAGCTCGCCTCCTAGCAGTCAGCCAAGCCTCCTTTTCCTCAATATCCTTTCGCTTCTCTTGATCCATAGCCTCCAATCGTTTCTTCTGGCTCTCAAACTTGAGAAGAGCTGTTCTAGGGTCCGATGGTCCTTTCTTGGGAGTCCTATTCAAAACATGTGTGAGGTCATGCGATAACTGCGATCCATCACCAAATCCGACACGGCCAAAAGCGAAGTTTTGTTCCTCGACATCCACGCTAGGGCTAAGGATGCCTCCCGGAGACTCGCGCGCGGATGCCAGTGCTTCTTCACGTTTTCGCTCTTCTTCCAGCTTGGCTTGTCGCCTTAGTTCCTTCTTATGGGCCTTACGCTCTGCTTGCTTTTGACGACGAGATTCTAAGAGCTCTTCTCGAGTACGGATTGGTTTACCATCTTTGTCGGCCCCCCGGGCTTCCCGAAGAGCCTGGATCCTGGCAGCTAGACGCGCACGAAGTGCAGCGCTATCTGCGGGTATTTTTATGTGCTTAGGTTTATCAGACGTTGGGTCCGTGGATGAAACGGAAGTTGTTACACTAGGGGCTTGCTCTGTAGAATCGGCTGGAGTTCCGTTCGTATCGAAAACAGGAGACTGCGGCGTATCTGTAGGAGATTTCATGGAGTCGGAGTCGGAGTCGGAGTCGGAGTCGGAGTCATCAGCCTCATCAACCTCAGCCTGTTCGTCCGCCTCAGCGGCTTCGTCTGCACTCAACTCGACGGGTTCTTGCGTGGGATCTGGCTGTGAAACATTGCCATTTGGTACCGTATTTGATCTGTCTTCGCGCTTGCCGACTTTGGTCTTGTTGACGCCTGTGACCGTTCTCCGCTCCTCATCGCGCAAGCGTTGTCGTTCTGCCTTGCGTTCTTTGCGCGCGGCCTTCTTTTCTTCTTTCCGCCTCTCTTTCTCGTTTAACTCCGCTTCCTCGGCCTCTTGCTTCTGCTTCTTCTTCGCTTCCTTGGCGGTCTTCTTCTTCATGCCCTGGCCAGGCTTCTCAGCCTCGATACCCTCGATTTCGGACCAGTCCTCGTCGCCTTCTTGCATCTGATCGTGCTTCCGCTTCTTTCTCGCTTGTTCATCCATCACCTCCTTGACACTTCGGTTCAGGGCACTGTCAGGATCGAGCTTATTCCGCCTCGCCTCGGCGGCCTGTGCCTTGGTCTGCTTTTTCCGTTGCCACTGGTCCTGCAGAGGGAGATTTGGAGTAAGCTATATGAAAGCAACCTCGGACGAGAACGAGAAGGGAATCGCAGCAGCTAGGATGAACATACGCTCACGTCCTCGCCATAGTACATCTTGGCGGGGATCAGGGACAACAAGCCATCGAAGGCCTTCTGAGAGTTGAGGAGACGCTCCTGTCATTCGGTTACTTATTGATGTCCACAAATACTTGTCACGCAGCTGCGGTGTGTAGGCAGCAGACGGCAAAGAGGCGGGATGCTGTAGGCACGAACCTTGAGCGACGAGTCCTCCATTGTGAACGACACACACGATACAGCAGCAAACACAGCACAATCCTACTAGATTTCAAGTTTTTTATGTTGGCAAGTAGAACAAGACGTGCGTAATTGGTCTGATGGTCGTTGCAAAGCAAATGGACAGGGCTGGGCTGGAACGGCCGTCTACATGGAGGCGGAAAAAAAAGTTCGGGACCAAGCAACTTGGGGTGGGCTGAGTGGGCGGCGGATAGAGGCTCTTGATTGGTGTCGAGTTAGTAATGGCGGGCAGTGATTTTTGGCGCTTGGGCGATTTTTAGTGCGGAGATGGGCTTCTAGCCTATCAGCTTTCTGCCAGCAGATACCCGGGCCGTGTCAGTTTGGCAGGCGGTGAACCCAGTGCACCCTCTATGTATCTCAATAACTTATAAGCTTATAAGTGTTCGTAGTGACGACTCGTATTGTCAAGAACAAGAGCATGCCATAACTTTCAGAGATCTGGCCACAGCACGCTCCAGAAATGGATGATAGCTGCGAGACCGAAGGCACACATATATCCGGCATGCTCTGAAGGCCAAATGGCGAATTTATCTTTGTCGCAAATCAGAGCGTCCCGCCCGAGAAGATGTTGATGGCGCCGCATCTAGCGATGGATTATAGATATTGCCACTAATATCCAGAGCATTACTTTCCATCTTCCAATATGCTCACTGGAATTTCAAAGAGTAAGTCGAGATCCACGAAACGCAAGCTAGCATGTAACTCCTAACCAGATGAAATTTACCATCATTGCCAAAACACATTATAAAAGATGTCCATGGTTCCCGTCAGTCTTGTTCATGTAAGTAACTAGGTAGGTGAACACACGGGCTTGGCAATGAAACGGAACGAACGGCTTCCTAACTGCAAAACATGTTGATGTTTGTTAGACTTACGTGGTAGACCAATGAAATTATCCGACTCGTCTTCTTGGCTGTTATTCGTTTTCAACTAAGCAGGCTTGAAATATACATATACCGATTTCTTATTTATTTATTTTTTTCTCTAGAACTTTCGTTTCACATTAGTTACACGCTCCTTATTGTGAAAGCGAGCGAGGATTGTTCACTAGCCTACCACGACCTGAAAATTCGCAATTATGTCTTCACATGGGATCCCCGTCCCCGAGGTGCTGATGAAGAAGGTGGACGAATACGTCGACTCGCTTGCCCCGCAGATTCGACCCCGCATTACCACAGAGCTGCAAGCTTTCCAGCAGCAGACCATCGATGCTTTGGAGACACAAGTCATCGACGCATTCCGTTCCCTTTTCAATCGTGATGGAGGAGCTGCCCCCCCTCCGGGAGCCGCAAGGGGTCTGGATGACGCAGTTCCGAATGCTTACGGCGCCCTGTCCCTACCTTTCGCCAACGAGATCGCCAACCTGACGGGCAGCTTCAGCAAGATTGCTGATGAGACAAGCGACGACCTGCGCGACATATTCAGCATTACCGAAGCCCGCGCTGGTTCTAGCGACACCCGGTCCCTTGAAGACGACAGCTTCGGCTCCTCCCAGCGAGTCCGGGGTTTCCTCTCCGCCGCCGTCAATGCCATCCAAGACCATTTGGACGAAGGCAATGGTGGTGGCAATGGACCAGGTGGCCCGAGACTCGAGCTTGACGGCCTTCTTGGGGTGATCAGTAATAGCGTCAAAGATGTCGCGCGCAGCCCAGAGGACACGGCGCGCCGCATCACACCGGAGATCAAAGACAAGATCGGCGCCAAGCTACGCGAGAGCCATGCTCCTATCGCCGAGCAGTTTACCCGCATTGCACTGGACCACATCAAGCGCTGGCTACGCGGTAACACGAGCACCCGCGATCTCGGTGAAGGTGCCAAGGGCGAAATCGAGGACCATGTCAAGGATTTAGTGAAGGGTTTCGGGAGCCTATTCGGAAGCAAGAAAGATCACAGCGAGAGGTCTATCGGCGACCATAATCGCGATGTTGGTGAGGAGGAAAGCGGTGGCGGCGGCGGTGGCTTCTCCAAGATCATCAGCGAGAAGCTAAGTACGGGTCTCGCCGGCGTCCACAGAGTAAGTCTGCTGAAATCTCTTATTCTCCTTCGTACATGTTTTAGGGACACAGATTACCAACATATTCTATTTATGCTACTTCTGCAAACTCCTGAGACCCTCAGCAATTTTTACTTGAAGCGGACATTATTGACTCTAGTGCTATATCTAGGAAGTTCGTCTTGAGTTCCGCAAAGTATTAGGTGGTATTGAGAAGCAGCTATTCGAGCTGCTCCCCGACGAACTGCAAGGTTCTCTTGAGAAAATCCTTGGTGGTAATCCCTTTGACTCTCAACTCGAGCGCGACGCTGGATCTCGGGCAGACCGCGGCTTTGGCGACGATATCAAGACCAAGCTAGTCAGCAAGATCCGCGGCCTCATGCAAAAGGTGCAGGAAATGTTGCGCGAGAGCATTCTGGGCGTCGTGAATGGAGGCCATCGCAAGTTCGAACATGAGAGTTGGATATTTGTACAGAACATGGTTGAGCAGAAGGTGCAGAGGTACTTGCCTAAGGTGAAGATCACTGTACCAGACGACATTGGAAACGAGGGCGTGAGTATAGGAGCGCCGAAGCCCAGCACGCAACCCGGAGGTACCAACCAATTCGTGCCTCCTTCATCATACGGGCAGCAGCAGGACCATCGGACGGACTATCAGCAATACCAACACCAGCCTCATCAAGAGTATCGACCTGACCAGTAACAGCCACCTCACCAAGCTTATCCGCCATCAGACCAGTACCACGAACCCCAGAGCTACCAACAGAGTCAGGATTATCAAAGTAGCCAATGGCATGGCCAAAATCCGTCATACTGATTTCTATACCTCGAAGGCGTTTCACTATCGTGCCTAGACATTACTTAATAAACCAAGAGTATTGAATCATCAAAGTTATCAAAAGCTTGCCAATTCGTAGTCTTGGACAGCCCTGCGGCAACAAAACAAAGGTCAGACTTTGATACAGCGCAGGAAATCATCCTATACCGAAGGAATAAAAATCCAAAGAAAGTTGTCTCCTTCGGACAAAGCTTTTGAAATTCTCCTTCGAGACGCACAGAGCAGTTTACCAACAACGGATATAGATTAGTTATGACGGGAAGAAGGATCCCATTTGTACTGAAAGCCAAAATTCATTACCTATGAAGTTAGTCTCAAATTATTCTATTGATTACTCATCTATTTTGAGATATGTTCCTTTCTCTCGGGTTTCCTTTATCTCCTCACTTTCCGGCTCAATCGTTCGGACCGGCGCGTTCATACCAACAGGGTCTGGGACTTCCATGCCTAAAAAGATCTTCATGGTAACCATGGCTGCTAGTTTAGGCTCAAGACGCCACGGGACATTATGATATCTTCCAAATATCAGTAGCAGACGATGATCATCGGAGCTCTCCTGGGATCTGAAAGGTGGCTTCCTCGGTAGCGGAGGAAGAGCGAACAATACATCTACACTGTGTTGAGTGTGTCATCTTGCAGTGGTGGAACACGAATCGTACTCCGTCGGGACGCTGGGAATAAGTCCCATGACAACCGCTCTCGATGTTCACGAGTATGAAATCGGGTGTATCGCTATCCCCTAAGGGGCGAAAATTGTTTACGGCCTCGAGGACGCCAATACGAAGCTGGCCCTCAAGGGCTTTTGGGAGCCACTTTGAGGGCTTCGGAGCTGTCTGATTTCGCGGAATTGGGATCATTACCAAGCGGTGGGTATTAGTCATGGAATGGAGCTAGACTTACCTAGTAAATGAGTGGGTAGAATGTAGTTTGGATTAGGCAGATGATCTGGTATATACTATATAGTGGTAAAAACAAGTCAAAAACTGCAGCCAGTTAGTTAGCAGATTTGGTGATAGTTCGATCAGATAAATGTGAATTACACAACCCCAGCCGTTCCGAATCATAGAAGAAACAATAGCGTCATATATATTGCAACATCTTATTCAAACATACTCATTGTTAGCTTTTGATACATCAATTTCTGTTACATATGATAGCTCGGTGCGTAAGACGCGCACTGTCTTTCTATCATCACAGTAGTCCAGCATCTTATACTGGTTCGCCCCTGAAAGCAACAAGCATACAAAATGCTTGTAACGATGGCTATGTGACAGGACCGAAATTTCCGTCTTTGTGCGGCTGCTTCACCAATCGACCTCTTAAGCAACCCTATCCCAGTCTTTACGGTGCCAAACATTTTTGGCACGGCTTTACAGCAGACCAACGACAAGCTCTCACACACGCACGCACACACACATAGGCTTGCGAACTCAAATGCCATTTCGCCTAAGCGGACTTCTAAACGTGTGAGATGTTTTGTTACTCTTGGTCGATACCAAGTTTAACTTGATACGGCTTGAGTCTCTCATGTCCCTATTCTACCTTCTTTCTTGTTTTACTGTCCAAGTTTCTCTGTTTCTACTCCTATTTGGTGTTTAATGTTTTAATTTCTCTATTTGTTATGTTTAATGCTTTTGTTCTTTTTGCTTCTTAATTCTTGTTTACGACAGGGAGTTCGGTGGAAACATGTATTCTGCAATGTTTTTAACTTATGCTCAGAGCTTCGCTAATGTTTACTGTTTAATTGCTTATTCAAATGGACTTTGAATAATTAGCTCCATATACTACTCTGCCAGGCGTTTCGTGTGACTGTATCCAAGTAAACCTTCTAGTGTCTCACAACAGCAATCCAGTAGGGCGTTCAAAATATGATCGTTATCACCCCAACGAATGCCTAGGGCTCCTTACATGTTCCCAGGAACGCTCAACCCGAACCCACCATCAATGATACTGACAGTGCCCCATATGTACTCATTGGTAGCAAGGGTCAAGACAGCCTACTTCGTATCAGTACCAGGAACGTGTATTACATTTGTTCATTCTAGGAATTCTTCGGACCCTTATATGACCTATTTGGATCACGGAGAGGAAAGATATGTGAAAATTTATGACTCACACTGGCAAGTTCACGGGCCGTCCCCATCCTCTTAACGACCTTGACGCCCATCATCTCCATAAAACTACGGAATGCGTTCGCGTCGGCGCCGCTTTCATTTTCGTCATTCGAGGTACCAGTGGTCATCTCGGAGGGGAAGTAGCCTATACAATCGATACAAACTTTGTCAGTGCTTACGGGAAAGATGGGAGATAGCAGGTAGATATTCGAGGCGGGAGGGCAACACGGGGCGGGAAATAATATATAGGGACGACGTACCTAATGCGAGGCCATTCACCCGGATGTTAATGTTCTCGTGGCTGAGATCGAATGCCATCTGACGGGTCAGGTGAAGCGCGGCAGCCTTACTGGCCTATTTCTGCTTGTTAGAGTCTGGATGGTTTTGAGTGGCGATTTGGAGCTGGGAGGAAAGAGACAGGATATTACATTATATGAGTATTGTTGACGCTGTGTCCTGTCATGTTGTCAGATCAGCTCTTTTTCGTATCGTTCGCATGGTTAAGATGAGTTCTTGTATCATGCGCCCGACAAAAATTCGAATACCACGTTAGCACGGTACCTGGCTGTCTGAGAGTTTTAGGGACTCTTGAAGCGGGCGCTATATCGATACTTCAAGATGCTATCATGGGCAAGGTGCCATGTATATAGGTAGTGATTAGGGAGAGGACTCACATGCGTAGAAACCCACTGACTGAAGCGTTGTTGATTACAGTGCCGACCTGCTTCGCCGGGCTGTTTGCGGCCTTCGCCAGTAGGGGAAGGAAGGCCGCAGTGACGAAATACAGAGATGTCGTATTTGTGAGAAATGCTGTCAGAAATATTAGCCGAAGGAGTTCAGAGTTAGGTTGCATCGAAGTCAAATAGCCCCGGTATAGCGACTGTACTAAAGACGCGAAGTGAAGTGATAACGGATATTGAAAGAGCCGGGACCATCGGTGCCCAAGGGCTAGTGGGCGAGGGACGGCAATATTGATGTGAAAGGGGCAAAGGAGTCGGTGGCTGGATGAAGACGAAGCGGTAGACGGACTTTGCTGCCAATTATCCTCAACCTCCTCAGCGAACATGGCCGCACCAAAAGCTTCGGGTCCATCAGCAGGAGATGCTGCGGGACGACTTTTCCAGACGCCAGCATTATTTACAAGACTGCGCGAATGCCAAAAACCGTCAGCATGTCTCAATTTACGTCGTGGGAATTTCGTAGCGCATAATGACGGTCAAATACTGTAACGTACAAGATCAAAAGGGGCAACGAATGCCAGATGAATGGACTCACACATTGATATAACCTTCCTTCCCCTTAATCTTGCTAACAGCATCTTTTATGCTCTGTTTATCGGTGACGTCCATGACGAGCGGCAAGATCTCGCCCCCGTTCTCGCCTAATTTGTCTCTGGAACCGTGGACACGCGCGCTATCAGGCAGGCAGAGTTAGCAGTTACGGCTTATCATAAATCATTCAACCAGTCCCACGATATTTTAGAGATAGTTTACGCGGAGATGATCTGACAGATTGATCCGTACCCCGCGGACACGTAAAAAGAAATATGAGAAACGCTAGAGCACTGACCTCGTCTCGAGCACGTCGCCGCGACGGCCGGTGATGTACACTCTAGCACCATTTGCAGCTAGAGTCTGTGCGATCACTATAATAGAACCATCAGAAGATCCGACACGAGTAGATGCCTATCAGGAGGCTTTGATCGCGCGATGTGGGCGCGACGTCATAGAGAAATCGACAATTCAGGGGTCAACACATACTCAAGCCAACGCCAGTGCCTCCACCAGTCACTGTGAGAAAAGAGGACGATCAGCTATGATTCTAAGTACGGCGCGAAGTAAATAAAGTAGAAGCTATAGGAGAGAGGAGCGGGGTACGGAAACGAACCGACAGCGACCCAGTTCTTCAGGTCAAACAGCGCCGCGGCGGATAGGGGGTGAGGAGAAGTCATGATGATAGAGTCGTCTGAATGAAAAGGAGAAAGCTAGCGACTACAGAAACGAAGTCCCACGAGTAATCTAAGAAATAGGAAGAGTGGTAAGAAGCGGCTCGTGCTCGAGGATCCAAAAAGAGGACGAAAAAGGGGCAGGAGAGGAGAGAGTCGGAAGGGCAGGAGGGCGTATTCTTATAAATACTTGGAGGTCTGAGTAGCTCGCTGACCTCGGCCAATCATATCATTCATGCTACCTAAACAGAATCAAAGTAGAACAAAGGAGAAATAAGTATGGAAGATCCTACCTGGAGCAGAAGACTGCCACTTACACGGGGGGCCTGGCCAGTTTGTGCGTGCGTGCGGCCTGCCAAGCTTGTCATGAAAGTGGACCAGCCATTGCCCAATCAACATGAATCAGCATGGCTCATCGCAGGCCCTAGTGTGAGATGAGGGAATTGGACAAGAATAAGGTTAATCGACATTATCTACTTCATATTGGAGGGAGACACTTTGCAATCATCAATATAGTCAAGATTGAGAACGAATAGTGTCATGTTAAGCGTTACCCTACATCGCTCTTTCGAGATAAAGCGCTATGTTTCATTCCCATTAACCATACACCATACACCTTACACCTTACATCTCCCCCTTCCCGCTTCCCACTTCCAAAGGACAGCAATGGTATCACGACAGTAGCCATCTAAATGCGGTTACCATAAGCCTCCGGTGTCTGGTCCAATTAGTCCAGGTGTGCGGCCCCTGCCGCTGCCATTTTTTGTACAGTTTGTCCCGTCAGCTTCCAACCCCCAGTGCCTACTAAAGACCAGCAAATTTTGGGCTGGTAGGCTGCAAGACATTATAAGACGACGCATTAGAAGACTTGAGTAAGTTTGCGTTCGCTTCGCGCTCGGCCTTTTCTCGATCCATTTGTGCTCTATCGGCTTTTGTCATGCGGGGCTTTCGTGTTATACCACCTCGTGAGCCAGGACCACCTCCACGACCTCGTCCAGTACCAGTAGCGGCACCTCGACTACCGCCACGCCCGCCACGAGAACCGCGGCCTCGTTTAGGAAGCCCATCGCCGCTATATTTAGTTAGCTTGGTTCCATAATATCTAAGTGTTTTAACATACCGTCCTGCTTCGGGCTTTTCGACCTCACGCACCAAAGGTCCGGAGTAAACGAAGAAACCGTCACGGCTGGCTGCAGCCTGTTCTTCCCAGAGCAGCTCCGAATCGTCAACGAAGTCGTCATCCCTATCATATTCATCTTCCTTGAAGTGTCGCTTCTTCTTGGCTGGCTTGCCATCGGTAGCCTTGTCTGGTCCGCTTGTTCCACCCATCTCGATATTTGAGTCCTCGTTGTCTGACTCATCGACAGACATCTCGTCTCCCTCGCGGCTGGAGTCATTCTGCGCTAATGCTGCAGAAGCAGCCGCAATACGCGCTTTGCGTGCCTTGTGCTCAGCCTGGCGAGGATGAAGAGCCTCCCAGCCATACTGCTCCTCGGCCATCCGCATGAAATTAACGTATTTGTTGGTTTCTCCATTCAGGGGGATATTCAGAACAATGGATGGTACAACAGGTTCCGAGCCGGGTTCTGCCCTGCCAAAATCGAGAATAGATCGACCTGGTACTGAGTCCAACGAGTCTTTGGCCGGATGGACACCAGGCGAGGATGAAGTTGCACTGTAGTTCTTGGAAGTGGCCCGTTTCGCTCCAGCCGCACCTATAGTAGTGATAGATGCAGGACGAATCTCGATCTTTGAAGCGGCCAGAGCTGACAAGGGTGCGGTAGGTTTCTTGGGCTCTGTTGTGAGTGGCTTGGGGGCCGGCGGAGGAGCGAAATCCCTTCTAAAAGGGTTGGGAGATGCAGGAATAGAGCTAGTGTCCTGAGGACGAGGCTGTGCTTGAGGCTGCGAATGATTTTGTTGCGGAGTGGGCGCGAACGAAGTATGAGATGGTACAGGCGAGATGATGTTCTGCACCGGGGGATCGACCAGACTGGCAATAGAAGGTGATGCGCTTGCACGGTTAATCGCATTCGTGCTGTTTGGACCCCGTGGAGACCCCATGGCGTTAGAGTAACTGTGAGGGACCATGGTTTCTCTGACAGGATCATAATTCGAGGACCGAATGGGATCATAGGCAGTACCGCTAGTCCGCGGAGTCATACTGGGCCGTGGCGGTGGTTGTGGCTGCTGTTGAGGTTGTTGCTGGTGTTGCGGCTGTGGCGGCTGTTGCTGCTGTTGCTGCTGATATGACTGCAGTGGTTCTGGCTCAGCGTTGAGAATGCTTGACATAGATCCTGGCATTGACTCTCGCTTTGGCTCTCTCTGGGGAATTGGCTCCAAGCGGCCTAGTGTAGTAGTCATCTCGGTGATTTTGGGCTGGCGCGATGCGGGCGCGGCTGTGCTGGGACCGCCGGGAGAGTTTGTAGCTCGTGAAGGAGTGTCGCCATTCTCGCCGTCACCAGCGCCCGCAGTCTTACGCCGTCGCTGCGTAGGAGGCGCATTAGGATCCTTAGGCTTTCGAGTACGCTTCGGCTTCTCTCCCGCTTCCTCAGGATTAGTACTATTACGTTTTATTCTAGATCCAGGCTTCGGCCCAGGTTTCCGCCGAGGTAGACCATCTTTAGTCAGTAAGGGCTGGCCAGATACATCATATCTGATGGTGGTGGGATCAACCACGATCTCGTCAAGTTCTCCTCCATTTTGCTTAGGCCGTCCGAAGCCGGTGGGAGATGTTGGCCCCGAAAGCATTGAAGGTGGATCTGACAACTCAGGAGAAGAGCTATATCGTACATGATTTCCAGACGCTGCAGCCATTTCGTCAGAGCTTCAGTATGGCGAGAGAATTAGCTGATGATGACTAATCTAAAAGTCGTGATGAGTTGTTGTACTGGAATTGCTTGAAAGGTATTGATGATTTGAACAATGCGAATTAAAGTATTAGACGATAATTTCAAAGGCCCCGGTTTTAAAAAAACGAACAATAAATGTTTCGAATCCAACTTCGAATTGCCCAAGTGAATAAGTTGAATTGCAGTGATTCGAAGTGAATGGTGAGGCTGGTACAACCTAACCTAACTTGTTATCGTGATCCGGGATTAAGGTGTGGCTGAAGGCACGTGCGGCTTGCCGTAATTGTCCGAACACAGGGTCTCTATTCGGGATGGGGCCTCGGTACCTGGCCACTGTTGGATAGGCTTAGGTGCGGTCCTGGCAACTGATTGCAGCAGAGTGTGGTGCGCCAAATATACCAAATGCTTCAGTTATATGCAGCTGAGTGGAGCCGTGCTTATATTTCCGTGCCCGTTGACAGAGTGTTTTCCTGATTGGGTGCTATGTCAATGGCCTGCTTGGGAGCTGACTTGCTGGTGATTTGTGGCACTGAGACTGCACTGTGTACCTAGTAAGGTCCAAGTGGGAAGGTAACGTGACCTGCACTCTCCGGTCGGCGTTGACGGGGGCGCGTTGGGTGTGCTGCAACACTGGACTGGCGGATCTGAATAACCTCACGAGAACTGCAATGATCGTGGGCAATCCTCAACCCCGACACTTCACCCGTCGATAATATCGTGAAGCCGAACGCTTGAGATGCTGCAAGATACTGAATCCGATGCAGAAAAACCTGATGCACAAAATGCAATCAGAAAACCAATGAAAGGAGGCGGCGCAACAATGGATCTTGATGAGTTTGCTGCTAAAATCGCATTTTGGCGATGGTGGTGGTGGGATGAAGTGGTTGTGGAAAGGAAGAAAGGAGTGTTTGGTAAAGAGGATTGGGGATGGCTACGTTTTTTGAGAATTGGGAATTGGCAATTATTAGTTCTCCAACGAAAAACGGGGCTGACTAGAAACATGAGTTGTTCTAAGAATCGGGCAGAGTTGCGAGGGAAATTTTAATTGTTAGCAAACACCCGAATTAGAGATCGGTACTAAGCTGGGGGGGCTCCTCAGTTATGATGGGAACGGGGTTCATTGAATGCGAGAGCTACGAGCCAGGGGAACAAGGAGCGAGGACCGAGCAACCAAGCAAGGCAAAGGCCTAAACGGGAGGTGGCCAGCATGAGAATGTGAATAAGAGAGGGGCGTGGATAGAAACGGATTGGAGGGAATGGGAATGGGAAATGGGGGAGGGGATTAGTCGTGAAGGAATTATTACATAGGTCTGGGCATCTAGGTTATAGCAAAATAGCCAGTAGGCTGCCGTAAAGGGAAATAATAGCCAAGGGCGTGGGCGAAGATCGGTTGAATAGACGATGGAAGGGAGACGCTAAGAAACATTCAATCATCCGATGAGGGGTGGCACCAGCGAGAACGAACAGAGGGCGTGTACGGATCAGACCAGCTGATGGTCACAATGCACTATAAAGCTACCTGGAACTCCAGTAATCATGACGAAAAGAGTATGCGAGCTGGGGGTGCCGGGGAGGGAATTTACATAGTGGATAGTGGATAAGGTCTCTGCAGCAGACGAGCAATGTGTGTGATATGCACGGCTACGGTGAGATGGAATTGTCTGAAAGGCAGGAATAAGGTACCATGTAAGCTGGCTCGGCTGCAGGTATAGGGGCGTGGTCCGTGGGTCCAAACCCCCACCTTACTATGTAAGTATATTACAATGACATGTAAGTACTGTACCAATCCATTGAACTATCTATATGCCGCCAACAACTGCTACACTATTACACTTAGAGTGTTCTGGTGCGCTTTTGGAGTTGAGATCATTCAATAACTTGACGCATGCAATTGGGAATTGACTGAAAATACTGAGTTCTATATGAGCCAAATTGCGAAGCATGTAGGTATGTGTTGGGCTCACCAGGTAAGCTTACTCGGAAGAAGCAATCAACTTCGGACAAAGAATACGGGGTGGAGCCACTGTTGCACAGACTGACTATAACAGTACTTACATATAGGATTAAGATAGGTCTATTTGGTCCGAGATGCGCAACTTAGGGCTGGTCAGGAAAGGCCTATGTATATCTGTGGGGGAGAAGACAGGTCAGCCGGTCGATTTGTTGATTTTGCATGCATGCACCTTGGCGGCTTGGCAAGGGCCGGCTTTGAGCCTCTCCAGAAAAGGAAACGTGTTACCGTTAGCGCAAAAGACAGGGTCCTCGTTCGGTACGTCTCTTCAGCCCAGTTCCAAAAAAAATAACCCCACATATTTTAGCCGCAGATATTGACGCGAGATAACCGCGCGCCGGCTACAGGGATCTTATAACAGATCTGAAAAAGCACGGATGCATACCTATGGTTTGACAGAATTGAACTCTCTAGGTAGCCAGCAATAACTTTATACTAAAATACCTTCATTGAGTGTTGTAGTTATATATTAGTTATACAAGGCCATTCTGTTCTTGGTTACTTGCCAAGTCAACAACATGCCAATTATTACACTAACTTTAAGACGACCTAGCCATCATTGGATTCTGCCCGTATAAGCAATTGCAAAGGTTGGCATGGAGGCCTTTTTCAATGTTTCAAGTTTTCAAAACAGACAACAAACTTGTTCTATAGGTACTAATTTTAATATTCCATGCTATTGAATAACAGTAGCAGTCAAGTTGTAATGTTTCACATCTGATCCAGGATCTCACTAGACTAGTCCGTGATGGGAATTCCCTCCACAAACAATTCGTTGGATTATTAAGCGACGATGGCGCTTGTGCTGTAGGCTCTAGAAATTCCAAAAGTGGAGTAAGATCATCAATGCGCTTGTCGTCATCAAGCTTAGCATAGTGCAACACAGTGCATTGATATTGGTATATATTATGTCCGGTCATCCAGCCACAATGGAGGGGTCTAGTGGCTGACCCCAGCTGCGCTTAAGATTTCTCGATTAAATTGTGAAGACCGCCGGGAGAAGCCCAACAACATTACAACCATATAACCTACCAGTCACTGAAGTTGAGTTGTCTACTTATAATAAAATATGGCTTCATCACTCTTCGTTTCAGATGTCAAAGAGAAAGAAACAGCCGACGCAAAGGCACCATCGTTCCCTCAGGTCAGGTCCAGCACGTCAGGATTTCCCGAACATAAGAAGCGCAGTAAAGTTTCGACCTTCAAACAGAAGCGACACGGACTACAACCCGATGATCAGAAGCCCAAAGTGTTCCTCTCGTCAAGCGATCAACCGCTTAGTGCTTTGGATCATGGCTCGATAGCTACTCCGTCAGGTCAGAGCTTCGAGATGAACGAGAAAAGCAATATAGATCGCGAGAACCGTCAGAAACTCGCGTCGATGTCACCACAAGAAATCGAACAGGCAAGGCAGGAATTATTCAGCGGCCTGGATCCGTCTATACTTGAAATGCTTCTGAAGCGTGCAAACCTCGACGAGGGCTCCAGCACTTTACCCTATGACCAACCGCAGTCGACGCCAGAAGCCACCTCCTCCGGGGGTGGACAGGCCCCTGAGATACGGATAGAAGATACATCAATAGAAACACGATCGAGCGTCCTTCCAGAAACAGACACGACACGGACGGACACCATAAGCTCAAATATCTCTACAAATAAGCAACCTCAACCGTCTATATCCGCGGAAACAGACGAACACGATTCACCGCCAAAGCAGACCACAAATATCCCCATCGACGACGACAGCGCACCAGCCGTACCACCACAAGAACACATAATCGACCCGTCCTCATCGTCCGAAGCCGAGGGCGCCCACCACTGGCCCCGCGCGCCCCAGCCCGCAGACCTCGACCCCTCCGACCCAAACTTCCTACAGAACCTGCACGAGAAATACTTCCCCTCATTACCCGCCGACCCATCGAAGCTCGCCTGGATGGCGCCTATTCCAACGCCCAACTCGGCCGCGGATCGTGATAGCCCGTATTACCCGGGACAAGACTCTCTGCCCATATCAGCGCTGCGCTTCGACTTCCGCGGCGCCCTGCTACCGCCGCGCATCGCGCGCGCCGTGCCCACGACCAAAGGCCTGCACCACCACGGCGAGGCCCCCGAGGCGGCCGGGTACACGATCCGCGAACTGGCGCGGCTGGCGCGCAGCGCCGTCCCCGGACAGCGCTGCGTCGCGTACCAAACCCTCGGGCGGATTCTGTACAGGCTGGGCAAGGGCGAGTTCGGCGGCGTCGCGCACGACGACGTGAGCATGGGGATCTGGCGCGAGGTCGAGGAGGGCGCCGTTATGCGCAGTTTACACGAGGAGGCGGGCACCGAGGAGGGCCGTGGACATCGTAGCGCGCGGGCGTTCGCGACCGAGGCGATCTGGCTTTTCGAGAGGGGCGGGTGGAGGGAGAAACTGAAGAAGGCGTAGACCTCGGGGCGCAGGTAGGTGTTACAGAGTAGTACGGAATTCATCATCTCTGCACCCCTCGACATAATATGGAAGCGAGGTAGGAAGAGAGGGAAGGGAGAAAAGATGAAGTTAGTATATCATATTATGCTGAATACGACGACACAACACGGATGTGAGGGAAGGCTGCTCTACTCTGCCCCTCTAGAAAGGGACATGAAAGTTTTAATGACAACAATAACCATACGTACCAGACCAGACCATACCTAGTGACCTGGCCTAGTTCGGTCCAAGACAATTGAAATAAATAAATTAAATTCAAGCCTGCCTGCCTGCCTGCCTGCCTGCCTGCTGTCAACCGTGCCAGACCGGATAGAAAGAGCCCCTTGCCTGCCTGCTGTCAACCGTGCCAGACCAGATAGAAAGAGCCCCTTGCCTGCCTATCGCCTTGCTTCATCAGCTATGCTCATCTTGTTTGTCTCTTAGTTGCCTTTGCTTGGCTTCGCCTGCTTATGTCTTCTTCCTGTGAAACATCTCTCTAGGACCGTGGGGTGGCAAGTGAGTGGACGTGCGAGAGAAAAATCCGTTTTCTTTTTTGTTGCCCCAGTTGAGCGTCATGCCCGCGAAAAATACATCTATCCATCCATCGCATCCACTCATACACATACCAAGCATGGTAGTCACGAGACTGCCTGTCCATATGCAGTCCAACCTCCTTCAACCCCTATGTTCCGCTCCCTCATTAATCAAAGTATTTTGGAAACTGCCGTTCTGTTGATACGCTGTAGCACAGAAGGCATTGTGTTCGCCGCTTTTGTGTAGTTGGTAGTGGCGTGGTAAAGCGAAAGAAGATTTCGTTGGGCGGTGGATAATGAACCGCCTCCCTGATGGCTGTCGATTGGGAATTGGAACGGTCTTGGTGGGTCCGATTTTATAGCAGTGAGTCGAGGCGGGTGAAGACGCTCAGACATGCGGCAACAACCTCAAGTTGAAGTTCCTTGTCTTTGGCGCCATTAACCTCCTGTTTCAACCATAACATTAGTTATTGCGCGCAACGCGTAAAAAGAAGTATTAGAGAACTGACCTCGGCGATAACCTGGGGAATATTGGCGCCGATGCCAGTGGAGCTGGGCTTCCGACCGAAGGGCCACTGCGAGTATTCGGCGAGAAGTTCGTCTGTCTGAGTGAAGGCGCGTTCGCGAGCTTCGTGGCCCAAAGTGGTCAAGGCATTCTCCAGTACGTTGGCGGCATAAGCAGCGCAAATCATAGCAATGGTGCGAACGTAACGAAACTCAAGGTTCTCGGGGAGGAACTGGGAGCTGGGGAGGACGACGGTGCGTTGAGTGAGGACGTTTCTAACGCGCCGCCGAATCTCGTCTTTGGCACCACCGTCGGCCACAGGGTGCGTCGCCATGTCGAATAAGAGGAAATTGCGCTTCTCGGTTCGCAAGATACCTTTGTCTACTAGACCTTTGCAGAGACGTTCCCGGACTTGCTTCAATTGGTAGCCGATTTTCATCAGATTCCAGGTTTCGCCTATTGTAGAAAGGATCGTTAGTTGAGACAATATGTTAAGGGGGCGTAAACAGCCAACATACCGCTCATCAGATCGATCCATGTGCCGACGCTCATCTTCTCGCTCTGCTTCATCATCTTCAAAGCTTCGTCCAGCAGGACCTCGCCTGTCAGTGTGTTATCGACGACTTCAATAACCCGATCGGCAAGGGGGAACCGCCTCCGTGAAGGGTCATTTTGCATGCTGATGCGGCCCCGGAAGGCGAGCTCTATGACGATGCAGCCTCGCAAGGCATAGCTAATGTTGTCGTTCCAGAAAGACAGATACCCCTGATCATAGCGGCCATCAGTAACGGGCGTCCCACGTTACCGTCGTCCGGGCCGGTGTCTTGGGCAGCGCATGCTTACCTGCTTGTCTTTGAGTCCTAGTAGCACCACCTCGTCCATCAAGGTGAGCTTGGGCTGCTTGCTCCTTTCGGCACTTTCGCTGATGTCGCGGGGGTCGAACGCTATCTTATGGCCGTTCTCGCTGTTTTCGTAGCTGGTCTCGGGAGCGGTGTCGCGCACGCCGGCCGAAGAGTGGGAGCGGTTGATGCCGTTGCTGGACTCGCCGTCGTTCGCGTTGCCGCCGCCGCCACCACGGCGTCTTGTCAATCCCGACGACATATTTGTGTGTGTGTAGATGCTGGTCTGGGTATCAATAATGTAGAAATATTGATGCTGACGATAAAAGTCGCGTGTCGGGCAACTCTCCAACTCTCGTGGTCGATCGGCTTTTCCGACCGTCTCTTGCACGCTTGTGCGCCCAAGGCAGTGTCGTCAACGGTATTTATGCCGGCACGGTGGACAACGTACTTATGCTGCAGTCGGAGGCGGACGAGGTAGATCGATAGATCGTCAATGTCGGATTAAAAGTTTAACACTTTTCCGCGAGTCTCCTTTCAAGGATACGATACCAAACTCAGCAATCACAGCCTTGGCAAGCAGCTGGCTAAGTCGGCAATAGCGCGCTCTTGGCACGAAGTGGACCACTAACGAGGCTCAATGGAGAGTTTTCCAGGTTGGGAACAGGTACCTCTATAGCCTATAATTACGTACTGTAGGGGCACTGTAAGCGGTTATAGGCCGATTTTGATATCTGTGCTCGGTGGCAGCAGCAGAGATGAGAGATGGATGAACCCTACTTGAAATAAGCTAGAATGTTACTCAAATGTATCAAGGTGTGAAAAAAAGTCATATGATATGTATGAGCACAATATGCAGCATCAAGATCCAGATAGAATTGACTTTATGGTTGAAGAAGAATGGAAATTGGCGCTTAGCAGGGTGCGGAGAGAATTGGGATAGCTTATCAGAGGTACCCAGGAAATCAGATTCGTGCCTGGCAGTTTATTCGTGTCAATCAATTTAAGGTGCTATTGGAGTACGTAGTACAAACCCAACAACAACCCCACTACCTTGTAACTAAGGTACCTCTTAAAACAGAGCCAGGCGCTTTGATCGATCGCTCAATGCCTCTCGAGTTCGGGGACGGAATCTAAGAGCCACAAGTCGCTATCTAAACTAAAGTTGTAGTCTACTATAAAACAAGTTAGCGGGCAGTTCTAGACTCCCTGAGTACTTATACTAGTAGAATTATCCCAGGATCGGAAAAAAAGGTGAGTATTCCAACTAATGACGTCGTCAGCCGTTCAACTAGGTGAAACATACAGCAGCCATCCAGCCTCATTGGGTAATAACTACTTATTCGATTATATCTTACGCTAGATCAGGAAATTAAACTACTAATCCGTATCAGGGTCGGCTCGTACAACGACAACTTCCCCACTTGCAGTACTTCCTAAAGATCAAGGCCAGAGAGATTCATCGTGATATACGTATAGGCTCCTCGCCCATCTTTCTACTATTGATAGGAATAGCGGTACTCTTGCTACCATTGAGCCAGCAAGAGAGGACATAAACACTGCATTGGAACACTCGGCGCTTTATCATGTTTTATTGGTATTAACTTAAGTAAACTTCATTGCTGGTATTACACTATCTCATGCTTTTCTATCCAGCTCGCTACTCATTAAATGCCCCTAAGCCCCAAACACCTTGTCGTAATCAACCAAAGTAAATCGGTAGTGAATCTTGTTGTTTTTGACACGCTCGACGACTTCAGCACAACCCTTTTCTGAGATAGGCACGGTCTCAACCATGGGGAACAGCTTCTTCTCGGCAGCAAGCTTCAACATGGACAAGCACTCCTCGCGGTTTCCGATGTGGCTCGATCCGATGCTGCAGGCGTTTGACATAAGCTGTTGAGGCTTCAGTTCTTTAATAGGGTCGTCAGGTAGGCCGACCGAGTGGAATTTGCGATCAACCTTGAGAGTGGAAAGGTATTCTTGGAGCGAAGATGCTGACAAAACATCGGCAGTGCTAAGGACAAAGTCGAACTTAAAGGCCAAAGGCGTAGCCCAGCCCTCCTCCCCACTGCTCACGAAGTGCTTAGCGCCAAGCTTCAATGCATCCTCTTTCTTATTAGGTGAGTGAGAGATGACCGTGACCTCGGCTCCGAGAGCATTGGCGAACATGACGGCGAAGTGCCCGAGCCCGCCAAGGCCGACGATGGCCACTTGTTGACCGGGTCCTACATTCGCTCGCACTAAAGGCTCCCATACCGTCAACCCGGCGCATAGCATAGGCGCTGCCAAATGGGAGGGGATAGCATCTGGTATGGGGAACACGAAGTACTCGTGAGCACGGATGTGAGATGAGTAGCCACCCTGGCTGAGGGTCTCATTCGGGTCGGCTTCCTTAGGATAGGGAGCTCCGTATGTGTCTATATGTGTTAGTGGTCGAACTTAGAATATAGGACGGAGTACTTGGCATCACGACTCACCAACTTTGTGTGGGCAGTAGTTCTCGTTGGAGTTCTTGCACTGAGGGCACTTCAGGCACGACCATACCTGTGCACCAACGCCAACACGGTCTCCGACCTTGACGTCTTTTACTTGTGAGCCGACCTTTACCGCTTTGCCGACAATTTCGTGGCCCACGCAGATGGGCGCGGGGGCATCACCCCAGCCGCCGGTAATGGTATGCACATCTGAGCCGCAAACACCACAACACTCAATCTTGATGTCAATATCGTTGTCACCAAATGTCTTTGGCTTGAACTATGAGGCAAACTATAGGTTAGTATGATGGCTATACAGACAATGATAAGAGAGAGTAAGGGAAGTCCTACGGTCTGCTTTTTAAAGTCTTGGTACTTGCCGATCTCATTGATCATGAAACCTTCGAACTCGTCGGGATAAGGCATATTGTCAGATAATCAAATCAACTGATGTAGATGAGTTTCAAAATGAGTTCAAGGATAATATGTTCCACTGTTGATTCAGTGCGTGTAAATAGTCTTTCGGCTGGTTGGAATGGTTTTGTATGATTTCCAGAAGTTCTCTACCATTTCCAGTCGTGACAAGAGCTCTTTATGCTGAAATCTGATGGCACCCGACCCGTTCGTCCATATAAATGACGCCATGAATGAGTGTATGCCAGAGAGTGGTGACGTAGGGGCCCAGCTTGTTGACTACCTGACTCCATTACTTACACTAGGTGGAATTCACAAGGAAAAGACCACATCTTCTCAGAAAATTTGAAAATTTTAATTCAATCGTGTGTGTAGTCAATGTGAGGGTATTCGTACACTTATGATGGTCGTAAACCAAAGAAAAGGCGGCGTTGTAATTCTGACCATCAAGGTGCCTGCTGTCTGAGTATCATTTTTGGTAAGATTCTCGGATCAGAACCATGTCCTCGGGCTTGAACAGCCCTGAGTGTGGGGATACCTGTTTAAAAAGATATAATTCAATTGAAGCATAGTATCTGATAGAATACTAAGATATATATATGTAAGACCTATGAGATCACAACCTTCATGTTTCCAACGACCGAGGCTGTGTTTGGGTGTGTTCCGAGAGACCTACCTAATTCAGCAAAGTGATCGAGAATGAGCTATACTACAATTTAGTACCTATTTAGTAGTATTCACCAACTCCACAACACCATGTGGCCGCCTTCCAGTTTCTTATGGGAACAACGTTGATCTTCTAGTAGCCGGCTTGTCATTCGATGTATGTTCATTGCAGAACCATCCAAACTTGCTTATAGTAGTACCCCTAAATCCATTCCAAGAACCACGAGCAGAACCACGAATCCTCCTCACAATACCTTCCAGGATAAGCATACCTAACCTGAGATTCCGGAAAATCGGCTCGAGCTGCCGTCATTCACAGCATGCTCCTTGAGCTGCGGTCCCTCCGGACCCTTAAATCTGTGCAGATCAGCCCCCTGGTCTATCCTGGTGGGCGTCCCCGCCGCGTGGATCGTCGTCAACCGACCTGAAACGCTTCCAAGCACTCGTTTTAATCTATCTCATTATAGTCCGGTGCAGAACCCGGCGGTCGGAACATTCCTACCGGGTTACCGAATTTTATAAAAGTGGCATTCCATGACCGCCGCCCTCCTCCAATCTTAGCCTCGGCAACTATGGCTGGAGCATTGAGTATCTTGCCACATCAAGAGTTCTGACTCAACCGTTCATTATGTGGCGGATAGGCTGGCCGAGCCGTCCTTTACTCGCACTTAGGAAGAAGTTCGAGCCAAGAAAGCAGACCGTATGAGGAGCAAAGCGAGTCTCCCTAGCAATGGTCACCGACTATTCGTCACCGACTATTCCTCCCGGGAACAGTGTTGCATCGTGAAACATACGATAGATTAAGCTTCCTGTGTATCCCGCTATTTCCTATTGGCACGACGTCACCCCTTTTACCTGGGTGATACAGTAACACGCGGGGATGCAGCCGATTTTTCTAGATCGGGAACCTAGATCGGGACAACCGGGGCCCCTGCTACAGATGAGGCGAACTGGGTAACTACATGTGTATAAAATCATGAGGTTTCCATGTGAAAGTTTTCTAGTCAACGCCAACAACTTCGTCAACAGGACTCAGCTTAGCATCGTGGAACCAGAAAGTTTGAATTCAGAATCAACATGTACTTCAAGACCACCACCGCCCTCGGTCTCCTGGCCGCCGCCAGCACCGCGTCCGCGGCCTCAGGCAGCGGTGTGACGACGCGTTACTGGGACTGCTGCAAGCCCAGCTGTGCGTGGAGCGGCAAGGCGGCCGTTTCCTCGCCGGCGCGCACTTGTGACGCCAGTAACAACCCCCTAACCGACGTTGACGCCAAGTCCGGCTGCGACGGCGGCAATGCCTACACTTGCGCCAACTACTCCCCCTGGGCCGTCAATGACAACTTGGCCTACGGTTTCGCCGCCACGGCCATTTCGGGAGGCTCTGAGAGTTCCTGGTGCTGCGCGTGTTATCAGTACGTGATTTCTCGCACTCCCCATTCTCAGCCATCATACATGCTAACAGGTTTCCCCCAGACTCGACTTCACATCCGGCCCAGTAGCAGGAAAGTCAATGATTGTACAGAGCACGAACACCGGCGGCGACCTAGGCAGCAACCAATTCGATCTCCTGATGCCAGGCGGCGGCGTGGGTCTCTTCGACGGATGCAAGAGCGAGTTTGGCCAGTCTCTCCCCGGGCAGCAGTACGGCGGCGTCAGCAGCCGCAGCGACTGTGATGCCTCCAACATGCCCGCGTCGCTGCGAGCCGGCTGCTATTGGCGCTTCGACTGGTTCCAGAACGCCGACAACCCTAGCGTCAACTTCAAGCAGGTCGCCTGCCCAGCTGAACTCACCGCTGTCTCAAACTGCAAGCGTAACGACGATGGATCATTCCCCGCACCCTCGGCCTAGAAGGTCGTCATTGTAGCAGTAATACTCCCGGCAATTGCTGAAAGAAAAGAGCAGTCTGCTTGTTTCAGCACTGCTCTCATAGAAGCACCCGGTGGATGGACAAATAGACAAGTATGAGCAGATGGAATTTCTGCGGTCTTTTCTCACGAGACATTATGTATATTTATGTTATGGCCAGTCAGGTAGCCTACCAAAAATTTGTAAATATAAGCATCAAAGCACAAAGAACTTACAATCAACAACTGATAAGTGTGCCATTATATAAAGATGGCACAGAATTCATCAGGAGTTTCCTTTCCGAAAAGACAGTAACAGTTCTCACTATAACGCGTTGTATTCTAAAAAACTTATCTTTCTATCACATGTCAAGTCTAGAACCGTGACCAACATGGCGCAGGAACATTACATAAATTTCGTGTTTGATTTTTCTTTTATTTAAAATTAGCTATCAAGTTACCGTTAACAAGATAGGTTAATGAAGTACCCTAGTAGCATGATTAGCCAGGATCACAATTATAACTCCCGCTCTGCCCCTAAATATGTACAGCAAATACAGAGCCCAGGAATACGTTAATGCAAAAGAGGTCAGTGCCCTATGCCGGCAGACTGCTGGCAAACTACATTACAAATCACTCAGGAAGCCTCCAGAGGAGATGAACTGTAGCTGGCATTCGCGAAGACTAGCCCAATTCCTGAGTTCTTCCTCTTCGTCCTGCGGGCCCATCGTGTCCGTAGCAACGCCGATTACAGCAGCCGCGCCAGAGCGCTCGAGTTTCACGAGAATCTCAATGAATCTGTGGAGGTACTCCTCGGCTTTCATCGCGACGGGTCCCTTACGCTCAGAAGCGGCCTGTACTAGCGTGCTGGCGACCTGCCGGATCTTGTTGATCATGGACTGGCCGTTTGGCTCCAGATTTCGCTGGCTGATGGAGGTGAGGACGGCTAGCAAATCTTGCACGATTAATTCTCGTTCCTCGGCCACCATTTCGTCTCTGTCATTTTTGACTCCTTGAGTATTTTCAGGGTGAGCATCCCGAAGATTGAGATAGCGCTCCACGAAGTATGATCGTGTCGCGAGCTGAGATGCGTGAATGTTGGCCTTTTGAATTTCAGATTGCAGCTGACGTCGTCGCATGGGTTCGGCAAGCGCTCGCCGAACATCGTTCTCGGGTTGTGCCTCAGGGAAGGCGGGAGGACAGTATCTCAACCCTGCCTGATCCAACTCGGTAGGGTCATTCTGATCAGGCTCGGCCTTGACGATTTGCAACTGTGGAGGCAGATCCTCTATTGCTTGTTTTGCCGACACTAGGCCGTTGCTGATGATGTTCTTCTGGGCACTCCAATCAAAAAAGTTGATTCCATAGCACATCTCAACACCAATTAGCTCATTCATTGTCATGTATATACGAATATTCCTATTGAATCCGGTGATGAGGGAGATAGTTCCCTCTGGTTGTGGCAAGATTTGGTCCGAAAATATGTACTCGTCATCAACCTCAGCTGGTTGCTCTGGATACGGTTCTTGCGTGGTGGGCGGAGGAAGGGGTAATTCATTGATGGATGCCCCTAACTGACTCATCGATCTGAGGAAAAACTTAGTATATACTCTGGCTTTTGGGCTTTAAGAAGCTTATAAGACTTACCGTATACTCGCGACCATGACCCAGAATATCCGCTTTCCTATCTGATCTTTAATATGATCAACTGGCTTGTTCGCTGCAACATTGAGCGCGTTCGCAAGGTCAGGTATGGACCCGGCCAAGCCAGACAGATCTCGTGGTCGATGAGTGCCAAGCTCTCTACAAAAGGACATAGTCTCGGCTAAGAAGCGCCTACATGGTTTCCATTGCAAGGTATAACCGGCAGCTAGACCCAGAAAGTAACTGGCAGCAGCATCATCGACGCTCATGTCCTGTTTCGCCATGAACGCGGGGCCTCGCGCTTCTAGAGCGACGGATCGACAATGGTCTATCATGGTCACTGCTGTTGGGAACAGCCCCGCGCTATGTTGCGCTTTCAGATGTGCGCGAGCGCTGCGAGGGAACGACGCAACTAAGACGCCAATCATGCCAGCCAAAAGTGCCAAGAACTCGCGATTTGTTCGATCTGCCCGCCTAGCGAAGGCCTGGCGGAAGGAAGGCTCATGTGGAAAAGGCATGAGGGGGTGAATGTAAGTGAAGAAATCATCCACCAACAGCTGCAGAATGGGCCAGGGCGCGATGGCTTCGGCATCGAGGGCGAGAGGTGCATCGGTAGTCGCAACAGACACCAGAACCTCGGCAGCCTCGTGCGGGATTGGTGATCCGTTATCGAGCTGACCGCGTTTGGCGGCTCTAGCAGCTTCGGCGTGCTTGTTCGGCGGACCACGGCGTTTCATCTCCCGTCTGAAGGTGCATTCTACCTGGAGATCCGAGCACGGTTTGCAGGGCGGACCGGATTCATCGCACTACCCAAGTCTCCGTCAGTCCCATGAAGCAAGTGTGAAGTGGGCACCAGCGGCATCATAGCGACATACCTTAACCTTGCGCTGACTGCACATATCGCATGCACGACGAAGACGAGTAACCTTCTGCGATGCATGCGGCCCTGCTGTTGGTGAGGTAATGGCGGGGTTCGCAAGCGACGATGAAAACTGCGGCTCGCCCATCTGCAGCGCGGCAGACTGGGCATATTGCTGAGCTAAGTCGTTACTTGTGGGCGACATGGGCGCTGCAGACGCAGCCTGCAACACTTGGAGGCCATGATGAGCGACAGCGGCAGTGGCGGGCACCGGTGACACGAGAGCCGAGTGGTATAGGTCCGGATGCGTGTGATCGTTGTGGTTTTGATGTTGTTGTTGTTGGTGTTGTTGGTGATGGTGATGATCGTGATCGTTTGGTGGGGGTGTCGGAGGAGGTTGATGCAGGATATGTCGCTGTTGTTGTTGTTGTTGATGTTCGTGATGATGTTGTTGTTCGTGCTGTTGTTGATTGTACGGTTGCTCGTGGTCGTGCTGGGGCTGATGTTGTGATGGTGGTGGTGGTGGTGGTGGTGGCGCCGCTGCCGCTGTGACGTCGGCAGAAGCTGCTGCTGCATTAGCTTCGGGATAGGAAGCCATCAACAACAAGGGGCCCGAACGCGGACGTCGGTCACGTTGGGAACCGCGGCGAGTTGTCGGGGGATGTCCGGCGAATCTTCGTGAGAAAGGCGGGCAGACCTGAGCTGGAGATTCGAAAGGTCAAGAGAAAGCTCGCCTGAGCAAGCTGATAGCTGGTCCACTTCTACATGATTTCAGCCAATCCGAGAAGACGCTGCATTCTGCGTACTGTGCCCAGGAGAGTTCTTACTGTCTCTCCTGGCCTACAAGACCTCCTTACTGTAGTACTGGTTCCAAGAAAATGTCATATAATTAATGAACCATCTTTATTTCGCTGCTTGCCGTGCATAGATCATTGTAATAACTCACTGAGTTATTAACAAAGTAAAGTATCAATCTGATAGATAGTTTTTTATGCCACATATTCAGGTTTATTCAATCTAACCAATATCTATACTATTAATGGCATAGTTCTAACTGATATTCTTGAGTACGGTTTTTAAATAATGGGTAGATTTCTTGTTTATCAGTAAAACTGCATTCTAGTTCATATACATCCCGCCTTACAACCAACCCATTAGTATAGGTTGTAGAAACTAGACCAAAATCCTACGGTCTCTTAATAATAGCTAAGCGAAGGTCCTTGAATTTCTTCTGAGTTTCTAACGTTGTGGTTTGATTAAATTAAATACTAAACATTTCGGCACAAAATTAATAATTTAAGACCTGCGTATACGGAGTTGGCATCTCCTAGTGAGACGTATAACATTGTCAGGATATTGGTTGAATCTAGAGTGAAGTTAAGCTACCAGCAGGTCGCACTTAGGTCGAAGGTAGGGGTAAGAACTCGATGCTATTGATTCCTAAGTTTCTCCCAACGAATTGGGGGAGCCTCAGACTCTTATATAGCCAAGCATCTACTGTATCCCTACTCAAAAGACCCTACCAGCCTCCTGTGTACTTAGTACCTGACAAACATGTCCTAGAACTCATAGATATATAATGAAAACTGTTATATTTTAGAATCATGGATTGCTATTGTTAAGTGCCCTCCGCGTGTGAAACATGAACAGGAATTCAAGTCCTGAAAAACTAATGCTATTTGAAGGAGTTTACATTCATATTATAAACACAAAAGAAGAAAAGCAGGAAACAGAGAACGGTTATGAATAAAGAAACATCAAGGCCCAAGCATCTCTCCCTTAATACATTCTTCAACTCGCGTACTGTGCCGTCGAGTGGACATATTCTCTCTAATTCTTACTTGTATGCTTTTCGCTTACTGAGACGACCGCCTGTGTCTTCCGCTATCAGCAAACCTCCTTTTCTAAGAGCATTTACGTGTGGCTTCCCTTGCTCACATCCCCATGCTCGGTTTCCCATAAGCAAAGCCGGATGAAAAGGGGTGATCTATGTCAAATAGGTATACCCATCATACGCCCGGTTAATTCATAGCTATATCGTTGACTAATACCTATTGAATATAAACATCTCAGGTGACGGATGACGCAGAAGGAGTTGAAACAAAGCTCAGCTATGCCTTATATTGGGAGAAAAATATCGCAATATGGTATCTAACTACTATATACAGAATGGTAGCATTCAAGTATCCTGACTTTCCAAAACTCAAAAAGGACGCTATCCCACTCCCATGTTGCTTATATTCAGTTCCCAAGCCTATTGCCTTGATTTCCCACAGATGTCAGTCAGCTTACACGTATTTGACTGTGACGGAGCTGCCAGAGATGGAGGTGCTGGTGAGCGCTGAGCCAGAGCTGCTCTCCAGGACGATTGTGGTGGGGTTGTCCGAGCTGGCTGAAACGGTGGCACCGTTGATGACAGCAGTGGCACCAGTGAATGTGACGGTGCCAAAGTTGGCGAAGGGGACGAGGGAGTTGCCGGAGGTGAAATCCTCAACGATCCACTCAGCGGAGGCACCCTGAGGTTTTGAGTCAGCTTTCGATTCATAGACACTGGGCAAACAGATGAAAAGAACACCCATGATTACTCACCTGAAGCTTGGTGCTCTGGCCGGAGAAAGTGTGAGAAGCACTCTTGCCATTGGCAGAAATGGTGGTAGTGCCACCGCTGGTGCTGGTCTTGGTGACAGTGACGGTGACAGAGTTACCAGCAGTGACCGAGAAGCCGGAGTATGCAATCAGAGCAGCCGGGAGATACTCATACCAACCCTATTTCCATGTCAGTGAATTAGGCAAAGAATGAGGGCTATGATAGCTTTCTTACCTCGTATTCGTACTGGCCGTTCTGAACACACCATAGGACACCAGTCTGAATCAGGGCAGAGTTGGAGTATCCGTCGATGCCAATCCAAGCAGCTCCACAGTAATCTGTGCTTGAGCTTCCACCAGAAGGAGGAGAGGGCTTGGGAACCGTGAAGGTACCACTGACCTCGGTAACACCCGAGGTCACGATAGCAGCACCACCCCAGTTGGTGGACGAAACAGTGGCGGCAGTGATGTTTCCAAAGCCTCCATCCCCAACGGCCCTAAATCGGTTTGAACGACGGGCAGCGTTTCTGGCCTGGAGTTCCAGCTTGGCATTCTCCATCATAGGAGATGCGAGAGCCAAGCCGGCGAGAAAGGAGGTTGCGATAAAGGACTTCATTTTGAAGGAAGACTGAGGCACTGAGACAGATACTTGAATCCGGGAGCAGAAAGGAGAGGCTGGAACCGACTGTTGAGACTACTGAACACAAAAAGATTCAAGTACAACCGGGGGATCAGAGAAGCTTTATACTCTTACAAGTCCTCGCAGACACCGCTCCCATGATAATACTGAGGTTGAAGTGACAACCGAAATAGGAATGTGAGAAGCACCTTACATCCAGCACCTATTCCGCGCAACGTTCCAAAGGCTGTCACACTTACATGGTTGCAAAATGGTGCCATCTTTTTTATCGTCTTGTGGAAGCCTATATCAAATAGGCAAGTGTCTATAGAAAATGGTGTGTCTCGTAGGGGTCATTCGGATTCCGTGGGATTTTGAGCTCTATGCAGAACAACCACGGAGCACTAATAGGAATTCAACCTAGCTTGTCGTATGGATGCTCGCCTGTGGAAACTATACAGCTCCGAGAAGAGATAAACTAATGGAACTATCCGATCGATACAAAGACAAGTTGGCCATTCATATCAAGCCTAGGCAAAAGCTTAGCTTAGAGCCTTTCTCGAGTTTCAACATTGCCTTACATTCTGAAATGCATGCCGCTTATCAATTTATTATTCCGCCTATCAGCACTAATGCAACGATGTGCAAGAGATCAGGTACAGCGCATTGGATTCGATTGCTGATATAATCACGTGTGAAATATGGCTTAGTAGTCTGGGTAGCATTATGATTCTCTGATCCCGGTTTCTAGCTGGTACTTAATCCTGGCTTATCTAGCTCAGACTAAGGGCCGACAACGCAACACTTGCAGTGCCTTCAACAAGCGCCGGGACCACCTCTGAACAGAGGGGCGAGGCGGACGCTTATAAGAGTACGGCTAGTACTGTTGATTCATGATGGATTAGGTATTAGTGGATCTAGCATTTTCACAGCAACTCTGACCTGGCTGGTGGCACTTTGTCTCGAGAGATAACTTACATATTAATTTTATTTATCTATAAATAAAGTTGCCGGACGAAAGACAAATTTGCGCAAGCATGATGAATGATGTTAAAAAGGCATAAAGAAGCGTTCAATTCAACAGGCTTTAGCGAAGTACGTGACAGCCAGCGTTTCAATGCAAGTCGACCGATTTGGGCTCATTGCCGAAATGCAACCCCATAATCAAGTTTACCCCTCCGCTCCTCCGACGACCTTCCATATCTAGTGGCTTATACACGTAACCCCTGGCACGTGGTTGGACAAACGAAGAAGTTGAAATATCTCGCGACGAATGGCGGCATGATTGTGTATGTTTAGATGCTCAATAATTGCCGAAGGAAGTGTCCGGCTATCAGTGTGTGTAGGAACCCGGCGTCTTCATCTATGGGGCTTGGGCGATGGAAACTACAGCAAAAAAGGCGGAAATTCTTCTCGTCTGAAGAATGATATTGTATTTGTGATTAATGAGTATCTTAGTCATTATTTGGACCTCATTCCCGCCAGGGCGGGCGCCGAGATGTTGCAGTACAGTACCAAGCCACGATGTTGACGGACGCTAAACACTAATTGCTACCATCAACGCCAGTTCCGGGGACGTGGATAGCTCGCCAATGAACCAAATGCCGCCTTGGCCTGCTTGGCCTGCTTGGCCTCCTTGGCATTCTCGTGAGCTCCATGCGCTATACCCCACATTATCAGACTTGGCGGTGTAAGGTCCAACGTCAACTTTATAACGCTACACGGGGTTGGCATCGGAAATCCATAGTTAGGCAATTGAACTGAACTAGACAAAAATAATGCGGATGACATGTTGCATCCCTAATTTGATAGACTGAGTTACCATCTCTGATGTCCAAGTTTAAGATTCGAAGTGTTAAGATCAATTGGCGAAAACAATAAGTCTCTCATAGCACCCTTGAGCGTTTCGTGCTTGTTGTATAGTTGTGTCAATTACTCTTATCTAGTGGTCAGCGGTGTTTGTAAAGAGCCACTTCGGGCATGGATTGTAAGTAGCACAAATCGTAGAGGAAAAAATAGAAGGCACTGAAGATTCTGGCAGCATAGGAACAGAGAAGTTGGCCATAAGCAGGAGTCATAGGCTTCTGATGTCCCTAGCGGAAGCAACTCATACGGAAGAATTAACTTCTCTGCAACCAAACCTCTGGTTACACTTGCGATATGATAATGACGTTAAACGAACCGCTACCTACCTGTGTGTCACGGAACGCCACGGAAAGAACCCCGGAGATCGGGTCATAAAGCACGGGCCTCCGGCCCGTATGCATGTATATAAGCTCCGTAGTCTTTGTCAGGGGATGGGTGGGCAGTCGGCACTTGATTTCGTACAAACGTCTCTAAAGTTATGTTCGCGAGGGCTATCTAGCTATACACAGGGAGTCTCTTTGTTCATTTTTGTAACAATCCTCAATACTACACTTTCCAGCAATGAGCATTGTGACACTATTATAGGTCAGTCGGTATGAGAGAAATTGTACACCTCAAGAAGGCTTGTATCCCTTTAAAGCGACTAATATGTTGGAACTTGGAAGCTTTTCTGCACGCCATGGGCAGAATGCTTCTAAAGCAGGCTAATTATAAAGTTTATTTAAAGCCATGAAATATGGTGCCTAGCCCTTGGCCATCCTTATCAACGTATGTTTCACCAAGTATATTCTACCCAGCTGTTTTGTTGTATCAATTACAGGCGTCTAGACAATATTTTTTTCTTTTTACTATGATCCTAAATGTCAAAGTACTTACCTTGATAACCTATACTTTAGTAGTAAGACGGTGCAGTGCTACAGTTTAATTCTATGGTATTAATCTTAATGTTTAACCCCTTAAAAATATTTCGTAGGATAGTTAGTAATTCTCACGTGTTAAAGGTAGTACTTAGTAATCTTGTTAAATTATTTAAAAGTTTAAGTTTTAATATTATAATATAAAGTAAAGCTTATTATTATATACTTTTACTGCGTTATAAATTAAATATATCTTAGCTATTTAGTTTTAATACTTTTTTTTAATCTATATATAATAATAAGTTAAAGTTTTTAAAGATATTTAACTTTTTTTAAAGTATATTCCTTTTAAGTATAATTTAAAGGATAAAAAGGTTTATAAAGCAGTTTTATAATATTAACAAAGTTTTTTAAAATAAAACGTTATAAAAAAAGTAATTATTTTATAATTAAATAAAAAAAGCTTATAATTTATAATAACTATAATATATTATAAATAATTATAAATAATAATTTATAATCCCTTTTTTAATTTTTAATGTATATTTTATATATTTTATAATATAATGCTTTTTTTATATATAAACTTTTTTATAATAATTAATACTTTAAATTAAAATAAAAGTTAAAAGCATTTTTAAAGCTATAAATCTTAG